>JAQGBQ010000275.1:0-27881 GCA_034698485.1 Vertagopus arboreus | reverse complement strand
ACAGATACAGGTTAGAGTATCTGAGATACAAGATACAAGATACTATCTTGTATCTTGTATCTTGTATCTTGTATCTTGTATCTTCAGATAGTATCTTGCCCACCTCTGGTGTTTTCAGTCGGCACTTTAACTAACAACTAACTCGAACTAATATTGTATGTAACTTCATATGCAACTCATGCAATACAAGTTACTCATTCGTGTTATATGCTAAGTGAGTGATGTTCATAACAAAGTATTTAACATGACAATATCCCTGCAAAAAAAACAAGAATCCCAAATGTAAAACTCCAAATGCACATCTAATTCTATAATTTTAGTAAAAATTATAAAAAATTGAACTTTTTCTACAGAGAATTCATTGTTTTTAGCATAATTTCATTAAACATCTCCTCCTGTTTAGTATTTCTATCGCTTTCTTATGTAATTTTAAAACCAAAAGTTTAAATGTTTCAGAGAGTTCCCTTATAATGATGAGCAAATGCAAATGCAGTCAAGTTCCTATACAATAACATTTAAATGCAAATAAACTTTTTATGCAGTTCGGTATTTTATCTCCTGTATTAATTTGGTTACTTATCAATAATATTATTAAGAGATAGAGTTTTAAGCCTTTAATCCTACCTGTCTGCAATTTAACCAATTGTATCTATCTATCTAGCTAATATTGAAAGTGAATCATGGAACATGGATGATGATGTCATAGCTTGGTTGGAATTTACTATTTACTACTGAAAAGCCACAAAGCCATTTCGTCATCCGGTAATAATAATTTACTACTATTAAGCTAATAATTCTATTGATGACTCGTGACATTACTCATTTTCATTTCGAATACAAAATAACTCAGGATGTTAAATAACTCAGGATGTTAAATAACTCTCAATAGCCAACAATTGCAATATAAATCACATTTTAATATCTTTGGTATAAAAAAGTTGGTAGAAAATAGTATGGCAAAGTTTTTAACCTAATATATGAAATATATCATCCAATTTTTCATTCCAGTCCAGCACCCCTTATTTCAAAGCACCACTAATTCAGGAATACAAACTTGTAGCACTTAATTAATCATTTTTGCATTATTATTAAAGACAATAGTCTCTGGACTTACAATAACTCATCTTTGGAGAAAAATACAACCAGCTCGTATTTCTATATTTTCGTTGTTTATAAAACGAATATTATAGACCGAGATAAACACTGGACATTTTAAAAATTAAATTAAAACTAGGTGTTATCATAAGGCACAATGGCATTAAAACCTTATTCGGAATTCTTTAGGATGTGGTGGAGTCATCGTCCGACGCTGGTTCAACTTTTATTTTAATTGCATACTCTACTGCAACTTCAGAGTCTCGTAGAGGCTGGTTAGCAGCTCGCGGAAGCGTAAGGGATGTAATTTGAATTACATTAGGCATCTCAGGGTTCCTTATGAATTCCGATGGAAATAAATTCTCACTAGGATCGTCAATATCAGTCTTCAGAAAGTTCGAAACATTCTGTATTTTGACATTCGATAATTCTCCCTCTAAACCGGACCCACAGATCTAAAGAAAACAAAGCAAAATTTGTGTGAGAAATCCAAAAATTGAATTTTGAATCATTTTTTGTAATTTTAGCGACATAATAAAGCAGAAGCCCATAATTGTTTTGATAACATCTTAAAAGAAACTCGTACCTCAAACCCGTAGTGGCTATCATGAATCTCTGCTTTCTCTAAGCTGACTTTCGCGGTGTCATGAAGCTTCAGAGCAATGTGGAATCCACACATCTTACAGTCAGCCAGTCTCAGTTGAGACGAGGAGTTCATTTCAATCCCGACTATGAAGTAGTCGCTCTCGAGCCAGACCTTTTGTAGCCCAAACTTGACCCCACCATTGTTGCAGAAGCTACATTCCTTGATGTCTAGAAAACCGCTCAAGACATGGATTGCAGTTTTCATCGATAATTCGCTGAATCCCGCTTCAATGACGAACACAATATTACGGAAGCACACCCTTCCTTGGACCAACATCCAAACATCACCAGTACCCCTCGTCGCGATGGTAACTCCTTGTCCTACCACTGGCACTCCTGAAAATAAAACCAAACAGAAAAGTTTACACTTACAGCCTTTTCTCATTAAAAAACAACATGAAATGTTTTTCCGAGAGTTAAAATTACCGATAATTTGTCCACCACCTTCCAAAGATCCTAGACCCGTCATTGAATGGTCCCCCGGTCCAACGAAAATTGTGCCATTGAGTTTGCAAATGCTTAAAGCGACGTCCAAGTTTTTGACGATTCTAAAAATGGGAAATATTCCTTTAAATAAAAATTCAACCTTAATCATTAAACATTTAGTACTTCATAACTTACTTAAACTCAGGATCCGGCTGGGAGGTTATATTTTCTATATTGAGTCTTATATCATCCCAAAAGGATAATTTCGTAGGTTCATCCGTAATAACCACGACAATATCATGACGTTCGGTAGCGCCCGATTCTTCCATACATTTTCGTAGTTCCGCTGCTTCAACTACAACCCTTAACCTGATATCGCTAAGATATTTCAATCTGTTCCCGAAAGTCTCTAACTGTATCTGGAGATGAACTTGTCGATGGACTTCATCGAGAGTGGCATGGTCCAAAAAGTCTTCCCCTATAAACCAACGAGAATTGCTGTATTTATGTGGATATCGATTATAATCACCATACTTACTACCCTAAAACTCATAGATTTCCATTACAAAACAAAGCTTCGAACGAAAAATCATCTAAATACAATCTTAGACTAACATTTCAATTCGTCACTTTGGAAAAATTGAAATCAATAATTGAGTCGAAGCTTCAATTGCTAATTAACTATTTAATAAATGATTATAAATCGACAAAAAAACTATAAAAAATGTCATACCTTCTTCAAGTTCAGACTCGATCTTTGTCAATTTGTACTCTAGCACATCCAATTCTTGCTCGATGGGGCGGATAGCAGATATCAGAGATATTATCTCGTCTCGAGTCTTTGTTGTTAGAGCTCCCGGATGCTCCAAATCGTGGACCAAATCCAAAGCCACTTTCTTCCCATACATGAACCACTGATCACATGAGACCTCCTTATTGAATGGCAAGCACAAGTTGATTCTATATACCCTGCAAAACACAGCAAAAAAATTCAATGAGCTCAAGGGGTTAAGAAATTTGTAAACGAGTAAAAATATTGACTTATTATTACTTACCGTAACATCGAGATAGTCTCCCGAAGAGTTTCGATATTGATGAGATTCCCGCAGACAGCTCTCACCGGTTCAATTTCCCACAAAGGGATGATAAATGTATCTGCTTCGTCCACTGTTTCATTCATAGAGTCGTCTAAAGGCAAAAATTAAATTAATATGTTAACTTGACAAATGAATGAACCAGAGCAAAGGCTGTAAATATATTTAACTTGCCTTCAATATTATCTTCTACGATTATAACTTCATTGGAATCACCTACTTCCTCCATGACCGTCTTGAACAGGGTGACTTTGACAGTTAATGTATCGCTGTAATACTCCAATACTTGAACATAACCCTTGAAGACCTCGGGCACCGGCCACTGTTTAGCGTTCCAGTTAAACGACTTCCATACTCCGTACCATCCTGACGGCTCGATGTATTGATTCACGTAGTATTTCCAGAATTCGTCAACTGTGGGTTTCCGGTCGAACTTTGCCTCAATCTCAGCGCAAATAGACTCTCTATCGAACATTTAAAAACGGATTTTAACATCATCATTTTAACAAAGAAAGGCACGAAAAAAAACTCGGATTTTTAGCAAAACTTATGAATGTACATAATTCATTAATACTAAATGAATCTTAATTATTTTATTCAATTCCAATCATACATTAAAAGATAATAATAAAAAGCAGCTTACTTATGTATCTCGAAAATAGACTCCAACTTCTCACTCAGCGTCGAAATTCTATCGGTAAGTGTGGAGGTGGACGAAGGGGACCCTTGCTGTTCTACTACTTCTTCCATATCCATTACTCAACCTCTGACCTTAACTTCTCCAAAAGTAAAAAAAATTACGAAACTACTCAACACAACAAACTGTGCAAAAAATTACTAAAAATTAGTGTGCAAATTTATAAAGAGATTCGCGTGTCTCTTGAGTGTAGTAGTGAGTAGACTGGATAAAGAAAACATTCAACCGTCACTTCTTTCGTCCTAGCCAAAAACTCAAAATATTCTACGGGGTCCGTCCATACACTATGATATTCGAATATTCATTTTAAATGTTAATTGAATCATTAGTTAAGTAGTTGGATCTAGATTGTTTTTAAAACAAAATCTGTGAATTCACCCAGTGTTTCAATTTCAGCCAATCAGAGTAATTTGAGACAAAGTATTTTTCAATGTCTTTTCTCGCTTTTTGCAAAAGAACGATTAAACTTTTTTAATTATGCATTCGACTAGAGGTTTGAGGGCTAAGGGGGGTGGTCAACGGGGATGAAAGTTTAAATACAACATAAATGAAAATTGGCCATCAGAACCTTTATTGGAATGACTGTCTTTGTTATGCGAAAAAAAACTGTCGAGTATGAAATATGCTTGCAAAAAAATAACCGATTCATGTTACCATATATAACGGCTGAATTTTTCATATCATCTAATTTCATCCAGTGCATATGTATACTCATTTGGATGGAAGAAATTCCTACAAGTTATTTTTCAACTATTATATGCTATTGATTAGGATAAATACTTTCATATGAAATGAACCAATGCTCAATGTTTACAATCCCCAAAAACCATCAAATATTTCTTTAATAGATTTTATTTTTGCTCCCATTTATTCAATTAGAATGAATATTATAATCGAGAAGTTTTGCTACATAAAGTACTTAAATAAATGTTGTGTCACTTCTTTGCATTGCTCCTGGACACGGTTCAAAAATTTGAAGTGACAAAGGACTAGCAATCCTATTATTTGATGGACTTGTGTCTTCATTTCTTGGAGCAGGACTAGTACACCACTCTCTTCTTAATGCTGTATCTATTAATAATAGATTGGTACTGATGCCACTGATTTCAAAGCCATTTTCTGTGTGATAATTTTCAATTTCCGTTTTACGCTTTTTCGTAGCATGATCTTCGAATGATAATGGATCAGAATGACGGTCCATGAACAACCGGTCAAACTCATCCCCGTCGCATACCAAGTTTGCCAATGCCAATTTAGGCTGCACTTCAGGTGATATATCTTCAAACGAGACCTGTGCGGATGCTAGTGTTAGATGTTTTTTCTTTGTTTCTTTTTTTGCTTTCTTCTTAGCCCTCCGAGTCTGTTTGGATTCCAAGGCATTGGTATAGTCCGATTGTTGCGTTGTCTTGGGTGGAATCTGGATCTGGACCATTTCGTTCTCGGAAGAGCAATAAGTAATTTTTAACACAGGGGTCTTGGTTGGTTCAATCTGCTCAGTGAAAGTATTTCCAAGATTATTATTGTTCCTTGATACAGTTAAAGGAATCTTATTTTGGCTGGGGGATGATGGATTTTCGTTTTCATGACTGGTAATTTTATTTAGACATTGCTCCAGAGTGATTCGGGTAGCAATGTTTCCATCTTGATAGCTAAGGGGTTTTGCAAGAGGTCTATTCCACACGTTCTGTAAAATACCGCTATTTCCAACACTTTCATAGCTAAAGTCTTCGGGGTCATCGATTACAGGCAATATTATAGGGGTTTCTGGCATAGAAGTGTTCGACTTCAAAGCCGCAAGAATCGTCTGGGATTTTTTCGCAGGAACACGAGTATTTCCCCTTTTCTTCTTCTTTTTAATTGTACGTTTGATTGTACGTTTAACTGTAGTTTTGGATTTTGGTACACGATTGGCAGTGACTTGTGGAGTTTCTTTATCCTCACATCGAGATCCACATTTGGCACAGAGGATAGGTCGCTTGCCAGAGCGAAGGGACATACGAGAAGGTATAAACCTGTCAGGGGGCTTGATCATACGTCGCAAGGAACGAGACTCACTTCCATTGTCTTGTAAATAGGTTTCACGTCGGACTAATGGGGGGACTTGGCTTTGATCTGTTTCATTGTCCTTCTGGCCGTCTTCTGTACAAATGTCTTTAAGAAACGATATTCCGGCAGGAATGCCCCTCCTAAAGAAAATAAAACAATAAATTATCAATAAATTAATTTTTACTTCTTCAGTTTTCTACTTTAGATTCTTAATGCTGCGATCTCGATCTAATGAATCATACTATTTACATGTTTGAAGCTAAACGTAGTACATGTTTTGTGATTATCTGTGATTCTGGGTATTTTAATACTACTCACACATATATTTAATCAATGATCGTTTACACAAAATAAGTTCAATGAATTAGAAAGTAACTTTAAGCATCCATAATTTGTCTCATTTGCCTTTGATTTGTTAAATGACCCATCGAAATATTCTTGCATCGATTACCTCGAATATGTAAAGTTATGCATGTAAAAACTCTTCATTGTCTGTTGATTGATTGAATTGATTTGCAAAATACACATTACAAAATTGGCATGACTGTGTTTTGAAAAGATTTTTTTTTAACAAAACCAAACAATTAAATATTTTGTACTTTTTCCAGTATTTTTATAGTTTTTAGCAGTTTACCGACAGTGTCAGAAATTCAGAAATAAATATTCTGGAGATTTTTGGTACATTTTTAACAAATATTTTTGGATAATATCCCACCTCGTGCCGTTCGATATAGCTATTAATAGATGATATATTAAAGCCATAATATGTTCATATAAAATATTATGCGTCTTAAGTCATAATAAATGTTTATTACAGCTAAATTTTACAACATATTGAACAATTAAAAGAGAAAGCTGTCTTACTCTCTGTTGAGCTGGAGCAGAACGCCTTGAAACAGATTGTTGTTGTGCGAAAAGGATACTACGACGAGCCCTTCTGTCAGGTCATCGATTGTTACAAGAATTGATTGGTTTTTGGTCAAGCCTCCAAGGGTACAGGTCAGGCGTGGCTCCGACATTTCGCAATTTCCTAAGTAATCAGGACCATGTATAACAATATTATATCAAATATTATTTAAATAGTATTTGAGTTCACAGCCAAAGCTCCTTGTAAATTTTATGCCTCTGTTCATTATTCACTCTGTATTAAACCAGCAACTGTATTTTACTGTTGTAGCACATTGTACAGACCAAAATTATATCATTCTAGTTCTGAAATTGGAATGGCATAATACTCGAGTAGTAATATTCTATCTACTACATTATTATATGCTTCCATTAGTAGTTACATTCTTGCACTTTAACTCCGATTTTGAACTATCACAACTAGCAATTCACTAATGTAAAATAACATTGCATTTCTCAGAATGTGTATGTATACATATTGAGAAAGAACTCGCATAGCAATGACAATAATCTTTTAAAGAATTTGAATCTATTGATGAGTAAGAATATATTGAAAACTATTTAAGAAATACGTGCTTTTACCTTGGTTATCAAATTATGATTCGAAAAATTCCAGCTTTAAATTAGGCAAGGAATGTGGACAGACTTCAGTGCTTAAACCACTCGTACCTCTATCTAATAGGACCAAAATAAGGAATTCACTTATTTAAATATTTTATCTATTCCAGAAAAGCAACATATTATTAGCAAATGGAAATATTTGAACTTTAAAATGTTCTCATTTGCAACCTATGTACACTGACTCTCATAAGTTATCATACAGGGTACCTTACCTTCTGGACACCTTAATTTGGAAGCTAAAAATTTGAAAAAAATCATGGACATAGCCTGATAGTTGTGTTGTTGATTTGCGTTTTTAGATTTTGAAATTTTGATTATGGGTTAAAGGTCAAGGTCAAGGACCAAAAAGTCAAAAAATAAACTTTGCCAGTGATTTTTTTTGGGTGCCTTTATATTTTTTTTCTTGGAAGGCCTTGAAATCCTGATTAAAATCATGTAAAACACATATCTGAGCGATTTTTTATACTCAAATAGGAATTTTTTCAAAAAATTAATTTTTAATTTATTTACTATTATAAGCATGCAGTCTCAAAAAAAACTTCCTTTTTTCGATTTTTGAAACAAATCCTATTTGAGTATAAAAAAAATGGCACAGATATGTGTCTTACATCATTTTAATCAGGGCTGGGCAATTATTTTAATTGAAAATTATAATTACCAATTAATTGAACATTTTGATAATTAATAATTGATAATTAATAATTGACTTTCAAACTGAAAATAATTAGTAATTAATAATTAAAACTTCCCTGTGCAACTTCATTCAGCCCGACTCACGATTATGGTTTCAACAAAAATCAATTCCCATGAGGGTTTCCCAGTAGAATAATTTTCAGCCAAAAAATTGCAAATCTCACTTTCCATTTAATACTTACAGCTCATACGGATCTAGTATACGAAATTTCCGCTTTCTATAAACATTTTCAAAAACCCGTATATAGTGGTCCCCCAGTAGTATCGTTTTAAACAAAAAATTTCAGGTTTCTGTGGTGATTTTTAAAAAACCCGTGGGAGTTACCCCTGAGGGTCACACATAAAAATGTTTGTAAAAACTATCAATTTGATTTGTAAACCTCAAATGTTACCTTTGTACAAAATTTCAAGCTTCCGGGTAGTTTTTTAAATTTTATTAAACACGACATATCTATAGAAACCACTTCCACTTTTAGCCACCACGGGTCAACCCATCAACCGATAATGCTGATTTTCAAACTTAACTCCTAAATTGTCCTACGAAAGTTGTGTGCAAAATTTCAAGTCGATCGGACAAGTTTAAAGAGAGTTATCGTGTCCCCAGACAGACGGACACTGACACGGTTCCATAAGCCCTCGGAGTCGGGCTAAAAATGTACTTTAAACTACTTTATATTTATTGAAAAACTTATATCTGCACTCCGTTGCGCTGCTTAGCCTTAAATAAGTTGTTAAAAAATAATTTTCCATTGATTATTTAAAAATTGAAATTTAAAAGTAATTGAAAATCAATTAATAATTGAATTGAGAATCAATTAATTATGGAAAGTAATTGAAATAATTAAAGATTTCAAAAGTAATTGATAATTAATAATTGACGGACAAAGTAAATAATTAACAATTAATTATCCAAACCCAGTAATTGCCCAGCCCTGATTTTAATCAGGATTTCAAGGCCTTCCAAGAAAAAAATATAAAGGCACCCAAAAAATCACTGGCAAAGTTTATTTTTTGAATTTTTGGTCCTTGACCTTGACCTTTGACCCATAATCAAAATTTCAAAATCTAAAAACGCAAATCAACCACACAACTATCAGGCTATGTACATGATTTTTCTCAAATTTTTAGCTTCAAAATTAAGGTGTCCAGAAAGTAAGGTACCCAGTATGATAACTTATGAGAGTCAGTGTATCTAGCCGGTTCTTGATTTTCTAAATACATGAATTAAGAACTAATATGAATTTTACTTTATTTTTCTATTTTTCGCAACATTCCTTTACCCTGTGAGTCAAATAATTAAAAAACGAAAATAAAAACTTTCTGATGAGACTATTTATGATATTAGAGGATGATGGAGTAAAAAAGTTGGGAACAATAATGAGAACACTTTCCATAGCCAAGCTTCTGATCTTTACCATGAAAAAGGTCTGGGGTCAAAATGTTAAACCTTTCTGTACTTCTCCGTGTTTCCGTGATGCATGTCCTATGCGGTTAAAATAGTAGCTATGGAAACGTAAATTACTAAAACTCCCATTAACAGCTTATAATGTTTTAATCAGTAGAAAATTAGTTTAGTTTAAGGTGTTTAAACCGCCTGTTGGTTACCTTAGACTGGTAGAAGTGAAGTCACTTATAAGGAAATCGTGGTACATTGTCCACGGGACGAGTTTACGCTCCCGTCCATGTTGAATTAAATCTGTTACCATGGTTTCGAAAAAAATTAACATGGACGGGACCGTAAACTCGTCCCGTGAAAATGTACCACGATTTCCTTATAGAGTTAGTATTTTCCTATTCACCTGATGTCAGACCCGACTTTCGAATTTCGGCAAGTGGGTTATTTTACAAGTTCAGGGACATAAAAAGGTGTCAAAAATCATAATTTTAATTTTTTGAAAAATTCTAGTGGGCGTGGCCGGCGGTTTAAAAAGTCAAAACATATCCCGGCTTAAACAAGATTGTGACTCAACCATTAAATTTTTTCAAATTCTAATTGCTGGACATTAAACTTCAATAAATTACCCCCAAGGGGTTTTTAATTTAGATGTCTAGGTCATAAGGTCATTGAGCAAAAAAATCATAAAGTTGCATCAAATTTTCCGCTGGACCTGTTACGGCTTAAACAAGATTCTGACCAACCCATGAAAGTTTTTCAAAATCTGATTGTTGTACATTAAAGGTCATGTAACTACCCCGAGGGGTTTTTCAAATTAGCAATTTAGGTCGAAAGGTCATGGAGAAAAAAAATATTGTCCAAGTGTAAAACGACCGAAGTTCAGGATTTTTTTTCCTCCATGCCCTTTGGCCTAGAGCGCTAATTTGAAAAACCCTTCGGGGTAATAAAATAACCTTTAATGGCCAGCAATCAGATTATGAAAAACTTTCATGGGTTGGTCAGAATCTTGTTTAAGCCGTAACAGGTGCAGCTTGAAACTTGATGCAACTTTATGATTTTTTTGCTCAATGACCTTATGACCTAGACATCTAAATTTAAAAACCCCTCGGGGGTAATGTATTGAAGTTTAATGTCCAGCAATCAGAATTTGAAAAACTTTAATGGTTGAGTCACAATCTTGACTAAGCCGGGACATGTTTTGACTTTTTAAACTGCCGACCACGCCCACTAGAATTTTTCAAAAAAATTAAATAGTGATTTTTGACACCTTTTCATGTCCCTGAACTTGTAAAATAACCCACTTGCCGAAATTCGAAAGTCGGGTCTGAGTGTATAGGAAAATACTAACTCTATAAGGAAATCGTGGTACATTTTCACGGGACGAGTTTACGGTCCCGTCCATGTTAATTTTTTTCGAAACCATGGTAACAGATTTAATTCAACATGGACGGGAGCGTAAACTCGTCCCGTGGACAATGTACCACGATTTCCTTATAAGTGACTTCACATTTACCAATGTAAGGTAACCAAGGCGGATCACCTTGGTTTACTGTGATTTGATTAGTATATTATGATATCTTCATTGTAAATCTTAAAACATTAAATGAAAGACTCTTTAATCTATTTCTATATAGCTTAAAAAATAACATTGGTTTACCCTTGATTCTATTTGATGTACAATGTAATATATTCGTTAGGTAAGTACTCAGAAGATACACACGACCCAGTATCGTGTGTCAAATTGGGTGTCGTAAAATATTCAATTGTGTAGTTCATCAGTTGTATAATATATTGTTTCAATTTGCGTCGCACTTGTAAGTAAAAAACGTCTTTGATTGTTTTAACGTCTTGGAGGCTGTGCAACTCTAATGCAAGTGACTAATGCAACTCTATATTTAACAGCTAACGATAACGTAAATAGGGAAAAAAAAAGATGTACATGAAAATAGAGCATGACTTGAAGGAACCTGTTTATAAATAATGAAATGTATTCTTGGTAATCATATTACATGAAGATGTAAGGAGAGAATTTTATAAATCCATGCTCATAAAGAATTCAAAACATTCTTAATTTCATTTCATGTGACGTTCAGAGAAGAGAGAGAGACAAACTTATCTTTAGTAACCGGGTTACAACATTGTGATTTCAAGGAAATGAAGATTTTATAGGAATCTTATCTTATATTTATGTCTTGAACAGGTTTTGATGCGCAAAAAACATTAAACTATGATAGACAGCATCGCAGTACTATTTCTTTTTAAAGTGCACTTTAACTGACAACCTTCAGATGGTCCAGAATGTCTGCTAATTAATTGATTTTGTAAGGTGTCAAAACACTAAAATATGATACATACAACATAGACTATTTCTTAAAGGCATTGTAGCTGTATATAGTTGAACTTTTGATAGTAAAAAAAACTTGTCTTGGATATAGTTATTGACTAAAACTTTTAACAAGGGACAAAATGATTTTAAACGCAATTTATTTATTGACAGTTTAAAATACATTATCCAATACAACTTTTTTTAAACCTTGTTAAAAATAGATCAATTGATTTTATTTTTTTACGTTTTTTTTGTAGACCAAATACTGTTTTGACTTGATTTGATTTACTTTTTATTAAGCTGTCATAGCTAACTTCATTGACGAAATGTCAATAATAATATATTTCAGAAAAATCTACATTTCTGAAGTGTTTTCCATTTTTTTCATGCTGTATATGAGAAGCTACGAATGGTTCAAAATGTATTTAGGTTAACACGGAGTCAAATAGTCCAAGGTACGAGACACTAAATCTTTCATATGGAATTATTGTGAATCATTTTGTATAGTATGGTAGGATTTCCAAAATCGATAAACATCCGGCTTATTCAACCCATAATTCATAAACCAACTACGAAATTGTGTTATAAATATCTCTTAATTACAAAATAGTTTTGTAAACTTTCCTCTACATATAAGTATACAATAATAATATTTTTCATTAGTTAAAAATAGAATTTAATCAACCAAACATTGTACAGGATGATGATCAAAGAAGGACTTATTCTCAAGAAGTAATTTTATCCAATAACGAAGCATACGTTCAGCTGAGAATTCTAAGTAAAGGCAATTGTTTTGGTAACATTCATCAGAAATTAATTTCTTTTAAAATAATTTTCTATTATGTCTATAAATATAAAGGAATGAATGGACTAACACAAATACTTTAAGTCTACAGAATGCCACATTCTTAATATCCAGATAAGAAATTTCAGTTTACAACTGAACTGAACTACAGTTTATCATTTTAATCTCTTTTCTTAAATCGTATTGATAGAAATTATTGCTTGAATAAATTAAATCCAAATCGAATTCTCAGTTGTCTACATTTGTTCGCATCTGGGATGCCAAATATTATTTGTTTTCAAGCTAAATGTGCACAAATATATGGAAGATGTACAATAATAAATATTTTACGAGTAAACTTCCCTTGTCAAATATTCTTAGAGTATTTACCTTGCTGACTGGAATTTGGTGACACCGCTGTCAATTCCGATTTAAGAAATTTGAAACAAACCTGAAAGCCTTATCTAAAGTTTAGTATGTAAACAAGTGTTCAAATATTCAAATCCTTCTAGGCGACATAATTTCATAGCGTATCATATGTCGATAACAACATGAGCGCAATTAGCTAACAAATCGCCAATTTTTGGAACGATAGGGTCAATTATACTATCGCTTAACTATTGTACAAAAATCTATAAAAAAATGTTGACTACTGCATTCTTAAGACTTTTCATGCATTATATTAATCCAGTTGCATAAAAATCATCTTGAAATTTATACTAAATATATTTCTGAATTATATGTAAGCCATTTCAACCGGTACTTATGTTTGAAATCAGGTTCATGACTCTCACCAATTTATGTAATTTATCTTTAGTGGCTACTAATCTGAAGCCTTAAGTACAAGGAGAAAGTGGGTGAAAATGTTAAAAAATGTCATTATCAAACAGTGTGCTCCAGGCATATAACTGAGAATACTAGACAGAAAAAAGTTTACAAACTTCTAGTGACGTATATACTGATGATAAGTCTGAAGTCTCGTCTTTCACAATACAATATCCTGTAATATGAGACAGTTTGTTTTGATCCTACTGGAGACAGCCAATCTGGATAACTTGGTACTCGTTCTAACGCCAAAATAAAGTATTTATATGTATAAGAATGTAAATTACTTAACCTTCTTTACCCACATGTAAACCCTTATCTTGATATACGAAAATAATATCAGACTGCTGTAATCACTAAAGGCACTCTGAGAATAAATCCATTATCTAAATTAAGATTTACAAATGTCGCTCTTCTAGAATAGTTACATACGCTAACTTATTATCTGAATAAAGTTCTGACCTTCAAGATGCTAGTGATTTATTAACCTCTTTGTCCATGCTTTCTATTGAAAAAGTTTCTATTCTCTTCTCGGCTCTTTTTGGTCTTCCTTTTGCCTTTCCTTCGTCTTCATCTTACCTCAATATTAAATTCATTTCGTTGGCTTGTGGTTGAATCACAATGAATTCATGGAATTCCAACTTCCAGCATTACCTATAAAAGCCTATATCTCAGGATAAAGGAATCACTTTTTAATATTGCCTAACCATCCGTCGTGTAAATCTTAAAAAAGCTGACGGCTTTCAATTATACAGCAAATGTCAGCAAATTTGAAATTAATTAAAGAGAATTCTATCACCCGGTAGACCTCAAATTTAATTTACCTATAACTGATTCCGAGAATAAATCCAGCTTGCTTAATTTCTCCAATCTATTTCAGAATCAAATTGAATTTCTCAAGATGTAGTGGCATTTAAGGTTATTTAAGTGAAGTTGCTATGAATAAATCGTTCACTGGATGCTAAATTAATATCGTTGCAATTTTCAAAAACGAAAATAAACAAACAGGAAGAACATTTAATGGTGAAATATGAAATGAATTATTCTGAATTACTACTAAAGCCATCCTTTTAATTGGACAGACTGGGTGAAATTGAAATCGGTAGTATGAAACAACAACTTTATATAATATTACGTCAAACTTTAATCTCGAATGTCAAGAATCCATTTTGGTTCATGGACTCGTAAAGATAACCAACCTTGAGGAATTATATCTATAAATATGTTTAGATTTTTTTAGGCAGCAGAATTCTTTTACTATTGGGATTACATAGTGCAGCACTTTTCTTGGACATTTGATACCCGCAGTTTAGATAATTAGGTCTCCTTTGGCTTCTTGAATTACTCAACTATGCTAAATCAATCATAATTTAACTAGAACATTCATGACAGAGACAAATTTGACACCAACTGGAATCAATATTCACAAGCTTCATTAAAATGCATCTGTCAGAACCATATACATGCATATTTTTCTATTTTATCCTTTGAAATAGATTTTGACGAAAATCAATCTAATACAAATGACTGTCCTTCTTTGGAATCTTGAACAATTAATAAAGCAAATGTATAGTATTTTTAATTCTGGTTCACTATCGAAAATTTCAACCGAGTTAAATGTTTATTCATTAATTAATACTATATAACAAATGCCACATGATTCGAATTAGCAAACTATTATACGAAGAAAGCCCTTGCAATTAAAGAAGGATATAGAACAGGACTGAGAGATATTCAGAAAAGCATGCAAAAACATATGAATTAAGAAAGGAATCCCGTCTTCTTCTGACCTTGTACCTTTCAGTTTTATGCAGATTGAAAGTGAAGCTAAAGACCACAAGCGACCTTCAGAGTTGTAAATTAACCTTCAGGAGCAGAAGTTCAAGTGTAATTAAGTTGATAAAGGTAAACAAAAGGTTCTTTGTGTGAGAATAAAAGCACAGAAGTTGAGAATGTGTATATATCTATATGTATATACACTCTCCCTACAAAACTGGTTTAATTTTCAAGCATTCAGTTTAATGCCTCGATTGTTAGCGATAATGTAGCTAACGATTATTCGTTATTATAGTTTATCTTCACATAGTCGATTTACTCTATATGTTTTCAACCAAATAAGTCTTTTGTTAAAATGTAGAAATTTATTATCATTAAACCACACCGTATGTATATACTTTGATGATTGCTTTTCTGAATCTAAGCCATACCTATTAAGCTATTGTGTGCATTTTTTATTAAATATTTCTATTCAAGCCATTGGTTGCCTACTAGCCCTATTTACTACATCACGACGAACTAAGAAAAAAAATGCCGGTGTTACGAAAAGGTCTAAATGTATAATAGTAGTGGTTTCCTTTGAACTTTGTGCTTCACTAGACCATGATCAAAGGAAGTATGCAGGATTTGAGATTCCGAGTAAGCTTTCTCTTGTTCTTCTATTCACATGGATGAAGTTACTTACTTCTTTCCCCATTTCAAATGGGAGTAGAAAATCATCTAATCACCTTCATGAACTCTTCTTCTTCTACAGGTAGTTCTAAGAAAGTCACAAACTATAGAATACTTCCGTCTGCCTGAGACACAAGATTTAGAAATATATAGAAATAAACAAGAGTTGAAAGCCAACAAGTTTGAAGAAAGTTCTAGCAAACTTTCTTCCTGAATAATATATATCTATCTATACATATATGGAAATAAATAACCACAAGACGGAGATTGCTTCGCTCTCCAGCTACTACTACTTTCTTCCATTCGAAATTCAATAAGTTGAGATGCGAATCGAGAGAAATAATCGTTTCAACTCATGATTCCATTTACAAAGATTATAAATATATTTTGGTAGTAGTAAGTAAATAACCAACATAATAATATTATATATAATAGGTTTCGAGTGCAGTAATGGGATTGAAATCTGCCGGAGTGTAAATAGGCTTTCTTAACATTGACTCTTAATTTCGATAGATGTGATACTGATAACATTCGAGGCTACAACAGAATATCTATATAGTCTGATGTGTATAGAAAGTTAGGAAAGTAGCTGTATTTGTAAGGTGTGTAGGCGTTGTATCTTACGAATGCATATAACTTTTTTTTGTTACAGACGTGTGAGCCTTGTAGGCTTTAAAAAGTCGGAGAGTAATGAAAGCTCAAAGCTACGAGGAGAGTAAAATCGAACAACAGAACGCGTGCACTCTGTACATTCTATATAGTAGACAAACAGACTGTCGACCTGATGATGTTGGGAAAATGGATTGGATGGAACTATAAGCTATGGAAGTTGGAAGTGTACTTTTTTTTTATTATTATGCATATATGTATAAATTATATAGAATTTTATTAGCATAAAACAAGATAGTATATCTATCTACAGAATTTTTAGAATTACCCTGGCTGAAGTTGCATAGAAAGTTTTTTTTATATGTATAAATTTACTGTGTAATGAATCAACACTACAAATTACAAAGGGTAAATGGATTAAAACGTGCTAGAAGAAACTAATATCATTGCTTGTATTACCTATTATAATTTTTTTCATTGTGAATTTCGATTTTCAATCTAAAAATGGGCGGATTGAGATTACTTTGTATTCAAATCCTTTTGCAATGCTTGCCTGATTCTGAACGGATTACATGAACCGTGTAATGAAAAGTGATTGATTTAGAAGAACCCGACGAAGAAGCCATTCCAATAGGTTGCGCAAATACTCGATCTGGTCGGAAACTAAATCTATATTTATTATAGCTTTGAGATGCTATGCCACCACGTAAGAAAGTTAGCGTTTACATTCCTCTGAATACATAGAGAAATAATACTTTCTCTCGCCAAAAAAAACTATTGTAAATTGGTCCACCTATTTCTTATGTATTATGTATATGTATATGTACATGGTGAGGTTGTATATAAACGGCTGCGGTAACAAATAGATTTCTTGGAAAATTCACTATTCTAATTTAGATATAAAGAAACAAATGCCGAGCCGTTAAGCCCAGATACATACCAAAGCCAAATGTATTGATTAATTTTTGGAGAAAGTTTTTTTTTGTTTTTTATTGTATATACGTAGGTGCAAATGGTTTGGTAATTTCTATTTGAGCTCTGAGCAAACACTTTTATCTAAATGCTCAATAGAATTTCTTGGCGACTTTTACGTAATCATAAAAGTAATTCAGTAATACCCTAATGAGATTATGAATATCGGCTTGTTCCGATTCTTTTCTGAGACTTTTATGTCACAAATATCTCCGTCATGATGAGCACTTTGTAAATATTGAGCATTGTCATTGCCATCGGCATTTTGTGTACACACTTGGAACACTTGAACGAACTACATGCAAAAGCAATTAGAAATGTCGAGGATGGATTGAGTTTGTCATACTATACTGCTTGCATAAAAGATATCATGAGAAAGCGTTAGATATATGACTCAGACGTTTAAAAGAAGTATAGGTTCGGATGGATTATATAAGAGAGGATCAATCTATGAAATAAGACATTGAAAAAGTTAAAATGTATATGTGCCCTGCACCCTTGAGTTCACAAGTATGCACCGCCGGCCATGGTCATGGTGGACAACAAGCACCCACACTGAGGCGAGGGAGAGAAAAACAGAGAACCGAGAAATGCTTGAGAATATGTAGGACCGGGGGTGCTAGTGCTTTTCTTTCTCCTCGAAGCCCTTGTATTTAGATTTTGGTGAATTCTATAGGAAATCCAGATCCGTATAAAGTTGAGCAGTCGCACCAGTCCTGAACTTTTCATTTTAGCTCTCTCTCCTCCGAATCCCCGAATTCGGATTGTTTGAAAGAAATGCAGGAGCAGAGAGAGGATATATAATAGAGGGAGGACCTCACACATTTCACTCACATCATCCTCCTGCATATCCACCATCACCTCTCACAAGCTTTTCTCTATTCCACAACAAGGGCAGCTCGAGTTCGAGTATCGAAAAAGTGTCTTCCCTTTCACCCGTGTCTACAAACAAAATCATTCTATCGTCACTTTTACCACTGTAGTGACTTTCTTTACTCTTTATTATTTCTTACCTATAAATAAAAGCTCATTTCTACTATTCAATAGATTCAAAGATTTTAAGGAAACATAATTTTAACTGACTAAGGACGTTCTTTCTCTTCTTCCCATTGTATTGCCAAACTAAAGATAGAGTCCTTATTATTATTAGCTATGTGAAGGTGAGCTAGGCTGTATTTGCACAATAGTATTATTATGAGGACGAAGAAACTATAGTAGATATAATACATCGAATCATAATAAAATCATGCCCCCGTTTCTACTCAATCCCAATATAAACAAAGTGATCCTCAACCATCAACAACTTCTCTCACACTGATACTATATATGTAGTAGGAGAAGTGCCATCGACAGATTAAAAAAAATCATTTATCGGTCATAAAGGTCTTTTCTATCGCGTGTATTTATTATTATATATCAAAACTATTATATCATCTACACAGTTTTTTGGTGTTCGTGTGCTGGAAACAATTATCAATACATCTCACCTTGTCATCGTTCATCAGGTATGGGAATGTTTATATTATGATGTTTGAATGTTAACATTGGTCATTGGCCAACTGACTTGGAAAATACGGAAGCGAATATCAAAACATACATATAATTGTATCTATGTCATGCTATGTGGAACTGACACGTAGTCTTGTTATTCTAATACCGTATTCTTCTTAAGTCTCATTTCAAGAGATTTCTAAAGTATGGCTCAATAATTCTGTGTTTTTGAATTGTCTAAAGTGTCACTTCATTAGACAGTAGCGTTTGTAAAAAAAAAAAAAAAGTTTTCTCTGTACACTTATACTTTTAAGTATGCATGGTTAGAGTTCATTCTGCATTATGAATTCCGACGGAAAGCCGACAGGAAGAATTTTGGAAAGTTTTCCAATTAAAAAGTGAGATTTTTTTTACTCTTTTATACGATATCAGTTTTGTTTCAAAGAGGAACTCTTTATTAAGCCACTTTGTACATAATGAAGACTCTCATCCCTGTTATCATTAGGCAAAGAAAAATAATCCGGCATGTACTTTTAGTCTTGTTTCTTTAAAGTCATTTCGAGTTGTACAAATTATATATAGATGTACATACATACATAGAAAAGGACTCGTGCAAACTCAACTCTCAACTATGTTTAAGTTAGGTTGCATGCAGTAGTATATAGTAATATGAAACCTGGGGCTGTGAGTTGGCTCTAAAGTAGGCTTCGGAATTAGCAATAGCAGGTTGTCCAAGTTATCTTATTAATTTAATTCGTTCGTTGTTGCATTGTCTAGAATCTAAGTAATTCCCTGAGGCATATGACTGGTTAACTGGAGAGCGTTTATCCTTTAACTCTATATAGCTGCCTGTCTACTCATCTCCTTTTTCTGATATAATGGCCGTAGATGGTAGAGAGAGAAAGTGAATCAGACTCAGGAAAAAGGATCCTGTAAATTGATGGACTAAAGGAAGAAGGAGGATTAAGTGCTCAATTTAATGAAAGGGACTATGCTCGAAAGCTATTTCAAGTGGAGAACTTATCTCTGTATTCATTTACCCAGTCATAAAATGTTCGGCACGATGGAGGTTCCTCAGAAGCATTCTGCAACTGACCCATCATCCATTGGATGTGGGAGTGCTCGACGTAAACCTCTACAACTTTTAACTGGCATTTTTAGTCGAAAATCTCACCGGATGGAAGAGAGGATGCCACAGTCGCCGGAGAAAGACAGCTTTTACATCACGGACGACACTGACGCTGACTGGGAGTCACTGTCTGACGAGATCCCAGAACCCAGAGAGGCCCTTCATTCACCCTATCATGCCCGTACCATTGACCAGGACATGGAAAACTTGCGTCTGTCCCGTCAAGATAACCCATTTCTTCAAGTAAGCCTTTTTACATACATACATACACAGTTTGGTGTTCACTGATCAAAATAATCAAGAAAACGGTTTGACACACATATTTTCTATCCAAATATTTAGGTAATAGCCAGTCGAGAGTGCCTGAACGAGAGTGATGATGGAAGTGAATACGAAGAAAAACATTTGATGTCAAAGGTTAGCCTGTGGTTATTGAAGTATTTTTTTCTCTGATTTCGTCAGACATGCTTTGAAAAGCCTGTTTTCTATTTTGTTACATTAAGTTATGCCTTTCATCATGGATTTTGTTTACTTGGTAATCGGATGCCAAAGCTGTCACTTTTTCTTCCATCCTGTCTGTTATTCTTCTCCGTCCATTCTACTACTACTCTTTATATATAATCTACGTCGGAATTTTATATTATTTTCGTGAGAGCTCATTTCATGGAATCCAATTTGTATGGGATGCATTATTTATACTACCTACTAGTCTTTGTTTTTCCTATCCACAACAACAGCATCTTCCTTTCTCCTCCGGACAAACATAATTTCATTCGTAGAATACACAGACTTTATCTACTGATTTACTGTTTCACAAACCACATGTAGCAGTACATAGATACAAGTAGTCTGTACCTACAAACATATAATATGATGATAAATGTATTCATGATTCGTTCATGGCAATGAAATCTTGCAATGGATGTTTTCCCTTCATATTCGGTTCATTGTATGTACTAAAGTTGAACAAAGTGATTCAAGAAAGTGGAAGATCTGTAGACGAGTTGTTGAGTTGAGTAAACAACTATGATGATTTGAGGTGGATAGAGAAAGAAAATTTAGAGATATCCTCATCATCATGTTAGTCCTATTTATATTATATCTGTCACTTTTCATGGAAATGAAAGTTTGATTAAGTTAGAGAAAAATCTCCATCAAAATTTTGTCCTGAAGCAAAAGCAGAAAGTTCTCAACTCTTATATTTACTCAAGAACATATCTCCACCTTCTCCATGCTTTTACCAACAAAATATCTGTGCACACAAGCCATGAAAGAAGTGTTAGGCATGAAAAACAAGAATTTTATACCCGGTCCACGTTTACATTCCCTTTTATCCAGAGCTGTTTATTTGAGCCGAAGAGATCTTCTTATCTGCTACCATGAATGAAACTGAGCGAGGAACCTTGAAAATCTTGCCCACGCGCCTCGAAAGGCTTTCACTCTGGAATGTCTTGCAGAAAAAAGAGTTAGAATAGAGATAGAAGCTAGAATATAAAACATTATAAAGTATATTTGCATTCCACCATCCTCACCAGACCACTAGAGAAGATGCACTAGAAGGGACATGATGATGGGACATGCAAAAAAAAATCCACTTACAGAGCTTATAGTGTTAAATAGAAACTTGAGATCGGAGTGGTTTTAAAAGAATGTGTGGAATTTTTTATTTTGAAATAGGAAAACCTAAGTGGACGATCCCGAGACCCATTGTCGATCGCAGAAGTGCACGCAAGATTGGTACGAAGTCCACCACCAGTTATGTGGACCCGGGGCCGTGAAATGTTTCTTCCGGTGAGTATTAAGTATTTATGGAGACATTCTTTAATGATAGAGAAACTACCAAACCATCTATAAATGCTCAAAGGTCAACAAGTCTTGCCTATTCGCAATGGAAGTCAATTTGTTTTAGTTTGACCTTTGCACTAATTAGTGGTCATAGATTGTCATATACCATAAGTTTCTGTTCCGCTTTCTCCAATAAATATCCAAGCCGAAATTCTATTAGTTTCATATATACCAGACAAAAATACAGGAAATGATCATCTATATCAAATGCATCTTTATATAATATAATCAATAAAAAATTTATAAGAAAACCCCTGCTGGATTGGAAATATTTTTTGCACTGTTGGACCTTAAAAAAGCTTGAAAAATGTAGTCTGATTTTGTTTAAATATTTTCATAGTTGCCGTTGGATCTTCCAGCAAACTGTGGGACCCGAAGTCGGAATTCAGAGCCTTCATTTCACAACTCGTCTCTCGATGCGGACTGTGTGTTCCAGTTTCCTCCAACACAGTCAGCCCATGGCCGGATGATGTTGAATAGTCCAACTCACTCTTGTCGAAGTCATGCCTCCTCCATGCCTCAAGGACACACGAGATTTCTAGGTCCTTTCAAGAAGGACAATACTCTTGAGGTTCTTTCAGGGAAATTTAATCTGTCCCCTCAACCTCGAAGAAGACCTGAGAATCACAAAACCCGACAATTCTCAGATTTTACGTCCTCGTGATCCAAACCGAACACTTTACCTCATTCCATCAATCCCTTACATATAAGCTTATTCATCATGGGCTGAAAAAGACAAAAAAGCTTCTGCGACAAGGTAGTTTTTTTTCTCTTTCGGTAAGACAGATCTTCTTATATATAATATATACAAAAAAAGTAGATATAAGAACTATTCAAAGAGAAGATCTGTCTATGCATAGTATCTCTCATATTGATGATACTGAAGAGTCGTATAGATCAAAATCAAACCCTGGAGGAATAATAGTCCGTTCACTTTCTCTAGTTGTGAAAGTCCTGTGTTCATCATATAAGGCGAGGAAGATCGATACCCTTCCTCTCTCTCTTTCTGATTAGTCCCTCCACTATATACACAGCCGAATATGTATGTACTCTCATGTACTGTACTTTCCTCTGTAGTATAAACATATAATATTATTATATTACACACGACGATGATGATGAACCGAACCCAACAGTTAGTAGTTGCTACTCCTCCTCCTCCTCCTGACAAATTGCTCTCAAATTACCATTTAAAGTTGTATATCATCAAACCACATATTGTCATGTATGTGAACTTATTATTACCATGTACGTGGGATTTGGATCTTTAAATTAACAAAGTATCAAAGCGATCTGTCATTTTTAGCTATTCACGGATCAAAACTCCAGGGGTCCCTTTTCCTTTGAACTCGTGGTCTGTAATTTAGTTATTTAGATACAAGGTTTGGAATGACATGAAGCGGATAGTTTTCAGTCAGCCAGAAAAGCCACTAGCCTTAATTACTAGCAACTATTCACTCAATTTATTCCACGCTGACTTATTTCTTATGTTAAATATATGGTGAGTGAGGTTTGTCGGGATGTTAAAAGTAAAACGACGGAGGTAGCAATCTTGAACCCATATTGTATTATTACATAGTTCATACAAAATTAAACCAAAGTCAAATGTCAAAAGAAAGGGTTGTCGGAAACTGTATTACACAGAGAGGTAACTTTAGTTCTCGGAAACTGGGATATTAAACCTTATAATTTAGCTCAGTGTCTACTACTAGTATTGTATAATATAAGTAGCTCCTCTTTCATGCCCTGGCATTATGATAAAAGCCAAATCAATTAGGTAAGTCTATAGAAAGTCTAATTACTGTTCCTTCTAGTCGAACAAATGTGCTTTGGACGCAGAATTCTATTATAATGTCATGAATATCTTATTATCACGATTCACATGTTAAGACATCCTTGCCATGTGCTTGAAATCGAATTGTATATTTTCCAAGTGGAGACAGCCAAATGCTTTTACAGCTTGTCACGTCTGTATTATTGATTTGCTGCTGCGGTGAAAGCAGTGAAAACACTGCAAGCTTCACAGATACCTAAATATGTAATTTAATATCACATCATTCCATATGAAACTAAACGACAATCTAGGAATAATAAAAGTTTCAGACATTTCAGAACTTCAGTACCTCACCATTTGAGTCTCTTGTCTATTTACTACACTAGGAAAGACCGTTTTGTATATTCTATGAAAAAGAATCTGGATTTGACGAATAGAGAAAATAATGACACACACGTGGAGACAAATATGAGGTCGTTATAAGCATATAATAGCATCTGAAGTTGAATTGAAAAGCTAATTGAGGAAACAAATTGTAATCCTATCTCTCCAGAGACCAACACAAAAAAAGAATCTTTCTCTGAATGCATGTAAAATATATTCTGGATTCTTCTTAAGAGGTTATTTTTTTCTGAAATAATATTTTGAAAGGGTGTCTCTCTAGTTTCTTTGAAAGTCGTAGGACTTTATTCATATGAATATGTTTATAGTCATAAAATAATAAGACGTTTTAGTATGATGGATGTTTTGTTTTGGCACAAAAACATATTTACCTTTAAATAATTCATGAACGAGTGGAAATATTTTGAGGTAATTTATTTAGCGTTTATTTAAGTGTATACATACAACATAGAGGCCTTGGAAATATTAAACACTGAAGAAAATGCACAACTTCTTAGGATAATTGGTATGCATTTTTTTGATGCACTTATTCATATTCATACAAAATATCAAGTGGCTCTCTAGTTTATATATATATACTCAATCGGAATCTATTCTAATTAGGTATTGTGAAATGTTAAACAACCTGCTCCCAATTTTAAATTAGATAAACGTCGCACAAAAATTTATCGCATTACCTATTTTTTGATGGGATATCATCATCGGTTATTTAAACATATTGGGTCAAGCGAAGCTCAAAATAGCTTTCTCTTTACCATAAGCCCTGTGGTCTGCCTCTCATGAAAACTAGACTCAGCCGAATGTTGTTTTGTTTAACCTTTCTGCGATGTAATTGGGATTATCAAAACATCGTTTAATCTTTCATATCCAGTGAGGTTTTGTAGACGGTGTTTGTCCAGAAAAAAAAGTACTTTGACAGTTTTAGAAGAGAGGAGCCTTACTGGGGCGAATCTGTCAAGCGGACAAGGAAGCAGTATGGGTTTTGGTCTAAATAGTTGATGACCGTAAATTTTAGCAGGTCATATGTACAGTCGCTTAGCTGTGTCGCTTAGCCTGACAAGAAGCAATCAGGTGGACAGGTGAGGTTCACCCGAGTTAGAAAACTCCAAACCGCATGAATAGTTAAAGAGGAATGGAGAAAAGTTTGCGTCTACTTATTAGATAGAAGAACATCACAGAGAGGGTCTCAGAAGAGTTTGGACATGTATTTATAATTCTATTTTCAACCTCAAACCACAACCAGTCAAGCAGATCTACCACCAAAACGACTTTGACTCTTTATACATATATGACACACTTTCGCTTTTTACGTATGTATTGTCTAAAAGTTACGGAACTCTGCTCACTTATATACGAGCTCTATACTTACTACATTTTATGGTTTTCGAGCAGAATCCGAATCTTGTTATGTCAAGATTCAAGAGGAATTCTACTATACTAGCTAAAACTACGTGTTTAGAGATAATGCCTCAAGTCTCCAGTGAATGCAATATAGACTTTCTCAGCATTATTATTTGATGATCAATTAGAATGTTTATGATGCCTCCAAAAACCCGATTTCAAATTAATGTAACTGTATAATTCCGCAATGATTTTGATGTACGCGGACGAATCTATCTATATTAGAATTAAAATTAAGTCGATGTACAAGAAAGTATTTCTGATCGTGTATTCTTATTATTAGTACACAATCTCTGTATAATAAACCTTGCGGGCCAAGGGATTATATGAATATAAGTTGTATAAGTAAGTTTAAGGATTAGAACAATGTTAAAATTATTAATAGCTGTTTTTCAGAAAGTCCAGCAGCTCATAAAAACACTTTCATCTCTGGATGAAAAGTAATGAATTTTATTTGGTCTCGATTTTGTATTATGATTCGAGATTGAGCTGTGAACTTACTTAATGGTCGTTGAGATGTATACTAAAACATCATCGTTAACACCTTGGAACCAAAGTACACATGTCAATAAAGAATAAACTCGTGTTAAGATGCCCATATATCCCGAAATTGGTTTCATGTCTATCACTCCTGTGAACAATTTATTCACGATATCAAAATGACATTTGCGTTTTTAGATGAAAACTATACCACCCATTCATCTATTCATTAGAGAGAATTAACATGAGATACGTGAGGTACTAGCTCTCTACATCAAAATAAACCAGCTTCTGGAAACAAAGATACTTTTGTTGTAGTAGGAACTTGCACTTTATTGGATTAGTTAAAAAGTTGATTATTCATCTAGATTACAGAGAGGTGGAAATGGAGTCTGACACAGAACTTTTATGCCTTTCTCTGTTATAGAGAGCCTAATAAAAAATGAATGAGATCTACTAGTGGAACATAACTCATTTCCCTATGATCTGTTTTCCCGAGATCCAATCCCTTTACTCCTTGTTCAGTTTACATTGCGGAAGTACTGTTGTGCGTTTACAGGATCCGGCTTGATAGTTTTAGAACCTTCATTCCATCCAGCAGGACACACTATTAAAACAAACAATTATCCGTTATAATAATACACTTGAGGTACGGAACGCTATTGTTCCTGAATTTATTTCATAGTGCTTGGTCAACAAATCAAAGTTTATTCAAACCTTCTCCGTTCTTTTCGACGAATTGATAGGCCTTAACGAGTCTTAGCGTTTCCTCTACAGATCTTCCAACAGAAAGATCGTTTATTGTGATTTGACGAACGATCCCTTTGGGATCAATTATGAACAAACCCCTGAGAGCCAATCCTGCATCTTCGACTAGAATCCCGTAATCTCGAGCGATGGACTTGTTGAAATCGGATAACAGCGGATATTCTAACTTTCCCAATCCTCCTTTCTACAAAACCACAACAATATTTTAAAGTTATAATATTTTCTAGTTCTAAAAGATTTCAAATTCGAAAGTATTATTGATCGTCGTACCTTTCTCTCCAAGTTGATCCATGCTAGATGTGAGAAATGCGAATCTGTTGAGACTCCGACAACTTCCGTATTTATAGCTCGAAATTCTGCCATTGCATCACTAAACGCTATTATTTCCGTTGGGCAAACAAATGTACTATACACAAAGAAAAATACAACAATAACGGATAATGTTTCTCATGGATGGATTTCAAAGTAAACGGTAAACATGCAATAATATTAATTACTTTGATTTCACTTACAAGTCCAACGGGTAGAAGAACAGAACGAGGTATTTCCCAGCGTAATCCTTCAGACTAAGCTTTTTAAAGTCCCCATCTACGACGGCAGTTGCAGAGAAATCAGGTGCTGGCTTTTGTACTTGAGCTACATACTTTTGTCCAGCTATTAAAATACATTAAAAAAATATCCTTCAACTTAAACTTCAAACGAAAATGATAATTGAGAATTGAGGGATTTAATTTACATGTCGAAAACGCTGCGGTTGTTGTGGAACGCTTCGCCAGACTGGACACGACTCGGGTCTAAAAGCAAAAAAAAAACACTAAATTAATTGAACTTGGATTATAACCTACTCGAGCATAAAATACATTTCAAATTATAATCTTTGACCAATTCATCATATTCTTTATATTAAATTAGTAATTATTATTTTTTAAATAAATTATATAGTTTTCTCTTACTGCATAACTCAATTGTCGGCTGAGGAATGACATAATCTGAAATTATTAGACGAAC
>JAQGBQ010000274.1:0-27889 GCA_034698485.1 Vertagopus arboreus | reverse complement strand
AATTTGGCAAAATTTTTAGGGTAAGTGAGCTCACCTTAGTAGCTTTAATCTCTGCAATCTCTAAGTCAACCAGATTGATAAAAACAAAGCTAACTCTTGCGTACTTAATAACCTTTGTACTTTTTATAATTGTAAAAATATTATTTCAACCTATGAGCTACAGATTACAAAAGCAAATCTGTACAACAACACAAGATATTGTAAACAAAACACGAGATATAAAAAAATCAATCCTTTTATACACAAATACTTAAATACTAATCAAATAAATGGCAGCAGGAAGGGTGGTTCCTTTTGTTAATGCGTATTCGGATTTATACTATGTACGTCATGCAACACACCGCCCGTTTCGGGTAGCTATTTCTATATGCGAATTTTACTGACAAGGTATAATTTGCACTAACTGTCATGCTTCCAGCTACATATTCGGCATTCGTCCTCTAAAATTTCACAATAACTCTAACTGCATAATACATGTGAAACATATCTATATATAAAATTACATACTAGTTGTGTATGGATTTTACATATTTATAAAGTAACTGAGGCAGTTGTTTATATATTGTTCTTGAAATATATATTTTTGCAGAACAGTCAACTCGTCGCCCACCTTCCGAATTTCGGTTTAGCAACTAAAGGTGAAAATGTAAGCCTAGCTTTCAGCCATTGATTGACTGCGACAATTAACCTGGCACATGCCAGGGCGTAGGTAGATAGCATCCATTTTATACCTTATGGATTAACCTCGTTATTCCTTATAGTTTGTTCACAGCCTTTTATAAAACTATAAGGCATGTTTGTAATGAAAGCTGGCTGGTCGCGGTCTAAAATTTGTCTGTTCACCTTGCGTACTTAACTATGTATTGCTTTTATGAAAGAGTTCATATAATTTTATTAGATCACAGAGGATTATTACATCAGCACTAGCAGAAATAAATGTATTAATCAATAAATAAATAGTTTTTAAAATGTACCATTTTTAACTACTACGCACATTAGTTTTCATAAATTATCAATATAGTTTACATTACATATAATCTTTCTCGGAAGGTACAAACTATGCTATGAAAGAACGGCAAATCAACAACAAATGCTATGCTACATATAACAATTATCTGCAAACTACTTGTTAAATTTTTTGTTAAAAATAATAACATACTCGTTATCTTCTTTTGTACAATTTGAAGGTGCTAACTCAGTTCATTAGTCATTTGAATTCAACAACAACTAATTATAATGTCATAATTTTCTGCTTTAATATATCGGGTTTGAAAAGATTAAAGCCATTAAGTCGGCTAAATTTGGTTATCATAATGTTATTTTTTTTCCTGATCCTTCTAGCATTATAATTCATAAATACACTACAAAAGCCTTCAATGCTCATAATATTACTCGTAATATTTTGAAACAGAGAATACGCCCAAAGTTCCTTTAATAGCAAAAACTCCTCTGACAAAGAAAAGACAGATGAGGTGATCTACATTATTTACAATCACATTCACCTTTGTGTCGTCCTTGCCAAAGAATTAGGCTAATGTGTTGCAACTGCAAAGTGCAACCGCACTTATTTTTATTCTCTTAAATGATTTACTTCTGGCAATTACTTCTGTTTATTTTAATCAAGCTTATAATTTTAATAGGATAAAACGGTCAAAATATTTTGATTCTTGACATTGCTAATCCTTTTAGACGGCTCTTGTTTTAAAGGCTATCTGAAGCACGGGTGTGTTTTTTTTGTAGCCAATCAAGTAAGCATTCATAACAGATTATTTTAATTGGTTACAGTCAATCCTAGACATCCGTGTCCATCACATTATTACTTATTGTTTGATTCTACTCTGCAGAAAGAATAATGTCTGAAAATCAACACGAATTATGTATATGCTAATACATGTAATAGCTCAAAGTACTACTAAATAATTTAAAAGTTGATGACTGATGACGATGAGATAACCACAAAAAGATGCGACTCGTAGTTTGTTGCTTAAAAAATACGCACAAATACATAGTAAAGTAATGAAAATGATGAGTTCATCACGGTCAAACCTTGAAATTGATGTGTGGCTTTATGTGAGAAGATTATTCTTGTTCTCGTATTTTGCTGAGGATTTGAGGCTGAAGTCGATGTCGACAAACGAAATATTATCCATCTACCAAGGTATGCATTCAAGATTAACAAAAGGCATCTGGACATTGGCTTCAATTACAACTAAAAAAACTACAACATACTGTGTGTATATAAAGAGGTGGAATATGGAATTCAAATAGGATATCGTCATTTAATCCTATCTTTCATTTGCATTGTGGATTGGATAGAGTAATCGTGTAAACGGGAATACAATAAAAGTGATGATGATGCAACTTGAGGATTCGTCTTTGACTAAATCACGTTTTCACTTTGTAATAGTTCATAATGCCCAACGCATGATATTTAATATTTCATTCATCCACCTGCCATACGAAATATGGGATATGCAAAAAGCTTCAAGTTTGACTGACGGTGAAGTCAAGTACTGGACAACACAATTGAAATTATGTGGTTATTGTACGAGTAACATGATGATCAACAGTACCATTAAGAGTCTTTGAGCTGTTATATGGTCTATAAAAAGCTTCCATTAATTGTTTTCCGCAACATTCAGCAGATTCATATTTTGTATTCGATATGTTGAATAGTGAGTACATATGGATTCGTGTATTGTATTGTTGAATATTTGATATTGTTGTCCAACTGCCTTTCATATCAGTTCCAGTACAATAGTAATGTTTTTTATGCGTGTAAAGGAATTTAAATCTGTGTCACAAAAAATATCCCAAACTGATGGTTTTCGTTTGTGCAGTTAAAAAAATCAAAGCGAATCACCATTAGATTACATTACAAGAATTCACTATTTATCATATTATTGCCTCAAATAGATTGGATTTTTTTAACCATTTATTCTTTGACATTGCCGATTGATTCAACATGACTGAATCCTTATGTTCTTTTGAATTTTATCTCCAATCTATTTTTCAAAACTAAGTAGGGATAAAGGATTATTGATTAGCATAAAAAACTCGACAAATCCTGTTGAAATAATGATAACGCTTTTGTGAAAGTTAATATAAACAAAATATTACGTACTTATGGTACTGAGAAATTTTGTTAAAAAAATGTTTAGCGATTGGATTATAATTGGATAATCTTCTTGTTGACTGATTAAAGTTGGTATTTTTTCTGAATTTGCGTAGTCTTTAAAATAAAGCATGCCTTTCGTTTAAACTGTCCATAGTTTACCGTTATACATGAACAAGAGACCTTCAAAGAATCAACCAATTCGTGTACAATGTCAAGGAAAGTGCAAAGATTGATTATTCGACTACACAGAACGATTATAAGGTATTAGAGATAAAATAATTGTTTCGCCAAGTTTTGATTTGATTAGATGGGTACTATACTATTCTAAAATGTCAAATTCAAAATGTAGTCAAAAAGACTGGAAAATTTGCATTATTTACATGAAAGTGTAATCAATACAGTATTATAGATTCTACTATAATTCCTTATGGATATTATTTCATTAATTTATCTCAGTCATAGCTATAGAGAAGTTTGTATTTGTTTCCAGTTTGTTGATATTCATGCATTTGACTTAGCATTTGGTTTCATATTGTAAAGTCTAAAGTATTTATTACCAAATAACCTCACCGCAACACTACACAGTTACATATACAAACGAGAAATATTGATAGAGCCTTTCAGCTTACAACCACATCTAGAAGAAGGGTATTTTGGTTATGCCGGTACATATTGTGGACCATTCTCTATGCAAGCATCATTAATTTTGCATCAACCTGCACGTGCCTTTGTTTCTCTAATGTTTGGTCAATATTACTGCGAGAAGAACATGGGCTTTATAAAGCTTTTATGTATTTAGAATTTAGGAAGAAATTGTGTTCTAAAAGGCTTTATTAACGATCGAGTTTGGGCCGTGGTAGTAGTTGTATTTGTAGTTGCTCCCCAAGTACTATTCCCTGTCACAGGATCTGAAGTGTATGAAATAGAGCCCTTTTTGTATTCCTAATGGACGTTAATTGTTCTGTGTTACGGAATCACGAGAGGGAAATCAAGGGATTATCTCAGATTGGGTGAACACCCATCATTCAAACTCTATCTCTATATTTCACTCTTGGGAGATCCAAAGTGCTTCCTGTCTCAATGATCGACTACAGTGAAATCTCAAAGGATTAAATTCTTTTAAAACATATATTATATGGATCTTCAGTGCATGGGAACTAACGGCTGGTAATAAATAGCTTTTACTGTCAATTCTGACTTTTATTACTAAAGAGAGGCTGTGGTAGTGTTAGTCTTCTTTTTAAATAGCCTTTTAACAATTAATATTTAAATCTGCTTAATACAGTATTGTGAAAATTTGCATAATACTTTGTATTCAGTTTCGATTTCATTGCAAAAGCAGTCTAGTGTAGTTCAGATTATTGAAATGTTGCAAAAATATTATGACATTTTGATTTAGTTTACTCCTGTTTTTAATTTCAAGTTTTAAATTCTCAGAATAACTGCATCAAAGGATTTGTTATGACGAAGCAGTTTCAATGAGGAGTAAGTCAATTGAACAAAGATACTATTCAAAATACATATGTGTACAGGATCTGTGAATATTTAAATCTTTACACTTCAAGACGTACTAACTTTCTAACAAAAGTATATACTTAACTACGATGAATTTATTTTCACTCATAGTATTTATCAGTAATCTGAAGACAATGTCAAACGCGGAAATCTAAGAGTCGTTTGCAATTTAAATTATATACTTAGCACCTTTTCAATTAAATCTTCGGTTCATAAATACGTACTTACACATTCAAAATCAGTAGAAGTACAGATGTATCTTAAAACTCTTATGCATGAAACTGATTTGCAACACAATACAGAGTTTCATCTATTATAAATGATAATATCTGCAGTATTCTGCAGTAGTCTGATGATGAATAAATGCATTCCATCCGAAAGAGTAAAAGTCTACAAGTTTAGAGACAGGTATTAAAAAGTATACAGGAAATCATTGTTAGGCACGACTTATTGTGAATAGTGTCTAACTTTAGCTCTTAAAATTAGTAGCAGAAGCCCGTCAGGGACATTAGAAAAGTTTGACCATTCTAACTTGTGTGACTTATTAGGGTAGGATTTTATAAATTAGGTCTATGATAGTAAATTGTAATTGTTAAGATGATGAACGATTTCACACTTTTCTTTGGTGTGTAACCCTACAATTTAATATTTTCCAACGCGTCGTGCTTAGCCATCATATTTAATGAAAAACATCGCCATCCTCAATCCAAATTGAGGATTCTCAACTCTAACATTGTCAAAGGCTGACAATAGAAAAATATTAGCAACTGGCTACAAACGAGTGTTCATTGAGGAAGAATGATTCTGAAAATAGATGATGATAGAGTGACAAGTAGATTTATCCAAAGGATGCAATGCAAAACCATAAACGCATTTATAAACCAAACCAGTGGTTACAATCTATATAATCATTCAAGATAGCACACTACTAAAAAGTATATCTTATGTTGCAAGTTGCAATTTAGTCGGACTTAAATATTGCATGCATTAGTGCTTTCTCAATATGACTCTTTGATACTTTAGCTCTGGTTTTATTATATCTAGCTATATATTTATATACTTTAAAAGTATGCACAGATAGCTGAGACATTTTCTATTATGTTCTCTTCATTCATCTTCTTTTGTCTTCCCCTTACGATATGGATTGTTTAGATAGTTTCAAATCTTTCAAAGTTTCAATTCAAATTCCCATCTTCAGCTCTGCTCATCTTTCTTAAGCCTTTAAGTTTCACTCCTTGGCAATCTCTGTCTTAATAATTTAGGTTCCTGTGTCATTTTATTAGTAGTACAGCAAAAAACAAGCGTCATCACACTGCCAAACAGTTTTAAATATTTTCAATGAAGCCTCGAAGCTATTATTACGAAGAAACAATCCTTTACAAATAAGTATTTGGATTTTTTAATTATGCATTTTTGGTTGACGCGATGATATTCGTTTCAAATGTTTTGAAATTAAAATATTTTAAATACAACCCACAACAAGCACTTACATTGCAAACAATTAAGGATGAGGAATTAGAGAATTGCATGGTGAAAAATTATTTTAGAATATTTATTCCTATAATTCAGTCGTTGAGCTAACTTATAATATAAATTGTACTAGAAAGTAGATCCTTTACTTTTGAATCATAGGGAACAGTGAGCAGGAGTGAATTGCATGAGCCGAGTTGAATCTTTTGAATCATTTAATGTTGTTTAGTGATTGGAATTAAAATATTCATTGCATGTGTAATAACAAAAAGTCTCCCATTCCATAACTATAATAATATAAGATGTAGATATGAATTTGTTTGTAGTGCTGCTGGTTGTATGAACTTTAAAAACTTACAATCACTGCACAATTTTTGATTGTGTTTTATATTAGTGTTCAATGCATAAAATGTTCATGCAATGGAATACTTAATGTGAGTCTAGCATGCTGGTTATATTATTTGCTTAACTAAAAGCTAAAAGCCATACCTACTTGAATTGAACGTGAATATTAATGAAGAGGAAAGTTTTGCATATCAAATCTCAGGTAATTCTCTCTTTCTTATAAAAAAACTCACATTTTTATTAAACGCATATTTATCACGAGGATGCAAAAATAAAATGAAATATAGTCCAGTCTGGTGTTGAAAGGGTTGATATAGTGTTGATTGCTGATTAGTTTTGAGAACAAGTTCATAAATCCAAATTAGCTGGACAGACTCGGACAGAGATGTTGAGAGTTGGTAGACGAATAGTAAGGAGAATGAATAAGAAACTATAACGATATTAAATAAAATCTTGAGGCCAAGTTCCAAATCATGCCGAAACCGAATGAACTCTTGCCGTGCTCGAGTCTAGCTGAATTTGGATTTTCTTGAGAAGAAGGGGACAAGGGGATTAGATAACAAATGAGCTAAATTGTAAGTTCTAAGTACTACGAGCTGAGATCCTGCATGCTAGACTGACTGAATGTATTTGGAACTTTTATAGTTCATAGTAAACAAGATGCTTGCTTTGCCATGCAGTTGGATTTTGCCTGACTTGGATGTCGTGTCGGACAGGAAAGAGAGAAGCCAATGTAGTTTCATTTCCTTTATTCATTTAGTAAAAGGGAAGTAAGCGGCGGCTGTGGTGGTGGTAGTGTTTTTGGTTCGGTTAACTTAACCGATCCTGGTTTTACTCTTTTCGGTCGTTACTTAAGGGACTTGGTTTGGTGAGATGGAAAGGTGCAAATCTTGTCTTCTTGTGGATTGTGGTGGATAAAAGGTGATAGAGTTGTAAAGTAAAAGGTCCGGGTGGACTTGTCTCAGTTTCTCTCAAAGGAAACCGAAAGTAAGTAGCAGTAACATTAAGCTTATAAATCCTTTCTACTGGGATTCAGTCAGACTCTTCTGTAGGCTTTCTTTCTGTACTTCTAAAGAGTAGAGTGGGAATTCAGGTTGACCACAATCCTCTTGCTAAAACATTTGTCTTTATTGCACATTGTACCACTCTCCTCTATTCACATTTAGGTGTCAGATCATGTTTCGCTTTACGGCTTTCTTTCCTCTTTAGTTTCGTACTATACAAGACGTTAAGTAGAATGTCCCGGCCCAGGTGCTGGACCGTAGAGAACAGCAATTTCTTTTTGTTAAGGGCTTGTTGAGAGCCAACTGGGATAGGATCATTTCGGTGATTAAATTATACTAAAACCAAACCGATAGCAGCTGTACCTATGGCTTTAAAAACATTAGACCGATTTCGTATTGTTTACTAAATCCTCAACCTGATTGTCAATTAAGCGGATTAAAATGTATTTGTTTTGAATTCTTGGAGGTCGCAGACCCGATAGAAAAACAAGAACATTAAGCGAATAAAGACTCAAAGGATAATTACCCGATTAAGTCTGTTCAAGGAGCTTTGAGTACCTCGTGGGAAAGTCAATCGAATGTTTAAGGATAAGCTGAGGTGTATTTTTTATATTTTCGTATGGATATGAAGGGGATTGCTTGGCACACAGGTGCTTTTATTACCAAAAGCCACACATGCGACCGGGTTCCGCTTCGCTTGGAGAAAGTAATATCGATCAAACAGCTTGGCTGAGTTGAATGTTTTTTTCATTAAATATTCAGCCACATGACATAATCACATTACTCCTTTCTGAACGACGAGGAAAATTTTTCCAATAAACTTTAAGAAAGTCGGATAAAAATAAAACTGCTGCAACAGTGCTGGTGCATTAAATCCGCCTATATGTGCTTCAGCCTATAAACTACTTAATTCGTGTAATATTTATGCCGAGGAAGTAGTAGTATTATATGGTTGAAGGATACAATATTAATGTTTTGAGTGTTTTAAAATGCAATAGTATAAGATGATATAGTTGTTCTGCTCCCTTTATGTGCTGGCCTTCTAAATATGTGAAGCCACTTTGTGAGAAAGCATGACAAACTTTCTTGAATAAAAAGTAATTTCAATCCAATGGTTTTGTAATAAAGGGTTTACTTAATTGGGGTAATTAATATATTCACACTTCTCAATTTAACCGAATTGAAGTCAAGTTAAAGACATCCAATCACAAGAAATCATTTAAATTAATGTATAAAATAATTATTTTTTTGTCTTCGTTTTGACAGTTTGTTCATAAATGTTAAAAGTATTGATTTTAGATCTGTGATGATAGTTTATTATTAAAATTTATTAACGAAAATAGTTTCAATGTGCTAATATCTATATTTTCACACTTTGAACGACCTTCGATTGAAAAGAGTATTTTTTTGTATTGTCAGTTACCTATCTTCTTTTAATTTTGTGTCCTTCGAATTACAAAACCTTAAGTTTTAAAATCAGTCAAGCATTAACAGACTTCTTTGGAACACATTAAAGTTCGCACAACTCATGTATAAACTCTGGATTGAAACCTTAAAACAATAAATGCGGTAATGCATGGAGAGACAGAAGAAGAAGAAGGTACAAAAAAGCAGATGATATTTAATTATCTTGTGAGAAGTAAATAAAAATGGTTTGACAAAATGTGAAAAAATTGACGAAACATTGGAAAGCCTCTTGTCTCAACATAATAACTATAAAATGTAAACTCCAAAACCTATTTCAAGGTTACTGAATTACAACTCAACATTACATACGCCTTTGAAAAACGATTTCTGTTTTAGCACTTGTACGAAAGGCCTGATGATGTTATATTTGTGCATGCACTCTTAAGAACCCCTTTGCGAACAAGTGATATTTTATTTTGCAAACACAAACACATCTTTTTCTTGATTTTTTTATAAAAGCTTTGGGCTTTGGTACTCAGTCGATTGAGGTCTTGAAAAGCGAAGGAAAGCATTAAAAGAAGGTTTATAATTATATTGTCGATTGTGTGGATGAAGAGGGTTGAAATACAGGTAGATTTTTTTAACGTTGTATTTTTTTAAAAAATAAAAGAAGTCTGTCGGTTAAATTTTGTTCGTAAATTTGGTAGGGGAGCCAAAGAACAGGATTAGCGAATAAGTTTTTTTGGTCTCAAGTTCTCTTCTTTGGTGATTTTATGCCAGACTGGCAGCAGAAGGTTGGAGGGTTTTCGAAAAACATTTCCCTTTCTGCTTGAACGTGGGAAGGAAATGACAATGGGAATATTTTTTAGAGAAAAAAAAACACGTTCATTAGTGTTGTTCTTGTTGTTTGTTAACTTCATGAGTTTTCGCAAATCATGGATTCTAAATCCTCTGAATTCCAGAGTGTTATTGACTGAACTATTTCGTTCAATTTACAATGAGCTTTATCATCTTTCTGCCTATGAGTTCCTTGTTTGTTGAGACAATATCATTCAGAATTCAGGACAATTGAAGGATGCATGAAATATAAAAAAATATTTTCGTAAAGTACTTTTCGCCAAAAAACGGTTTAAAATTTAAATAAGAACATATTTCAAAAGTAAACGTAAAATTAAAGATGGAGGTAATGCCAAAATTTCTATTTTGATATTGGGTACTTTCATCCAAGAATAATTTTTAAAAGATATATTTTCAGTCAAAAACGAATGATAACTTCTTGATACATAACATAAGGAAAACGTAATCAAAAAGGATCTCTAAGATTGTCCCCGTAATTGTAACTATGGCAAGGTCACTGACTTCCCCTCTTATCTTTGAATTTGAAAAAGAAATTTCCACTGTTCGAATAAAATTCATGGCTCTTTCTGATCAAAGCAGGGAGTGCAAGCTAAATATTAATATTCGGATACAATTATCTTGTATTTAAAATCTCATTTACATTCTACGAAAAAATTGTCTTATCCGTTGATCGGTTTAGTGTCAGGTACAGCTATGTAAATTCAATGTGACAAAACCGTATCAAGTTTTTTAAGCATTGTATATTATTATCTTCCTTATAAATCTTGTGGAATTGGCGAATGTTGTCCTATTCTCTAATAGTTATTTATTATTGAGGATAATGATGATTAACAGATAATTTTTATTCTGATTTTTGCAGATGACTGATGGCCATAAACCCTTCATCCACTATGAGACTACGATGCATCCATTCAGCAATGGTATTGACAGTGGTTGGTCTTCTTCTCGTCTATTCCGCATTCTTGACAGATTCATATGTAGACTCAACTCTTGATGGTGGTAAGTTTTGCCTATTATCTCATTGTACTATTAACATATTATCATCACAAGCTAGCTATAACAATGTACTAGTTCGTCCGTCTCTGTCATGTAATGTTGCGTTATCATCATCACTGCCAAAAAACCATGTGGCAGTTGATTTTTTACAGTTGTGTTCTTGTCCTAGTATTTGCCCATGCATCCGTTTATTTGTATTATGGCACTGGCACAACAGCAACGGAATGCTTTGATGCAAAATTATTACAAGCCTAGATCTTTGTATGTATTAAATACTAGCACATTCTATCTAATCATCTTCAGTTTTTAATCGAATGAGTACTACTACTTTAATATTCAAATTTATTTTATTTGTAGAGGCGATCTTCTTATGAAAGAAAGAAGCGTGGTAACGGTTTGACACCGAATTGTTTCATGAAGATTATATTATTGTAGGAAGAGATTTTCATTATGATCGTCTTGATTAATACTCGTCAAGTAGGTTCACATCAATCAATATCATGTTGATCATTGCTATGATTTTTTAATTAAAGAAAATGTTGTCAATAAGAAATGATCGTAGGTAGAAATGAGTTGAGTATTGTAAAATAAATCTAGTTTACATCCGCCTACGTACGTGTTGATAATATAGATTTGTAATGAATTACTTTATTAGGAGAGACGACGGGGAGTTTCAGTTTTAATAATTCAGTCCCGATCCCCAACAAATTATTAGCAAATGCAATCTCAGACGTGGCCGGGTCTGCATTTGCATTAACGGACCCAATTCCTCACGGAGATTTGGGAATCAGTCAACCCCAAAATGTATCTTCGGGTAAGTGTCTTCTGATTTCGACGCGTCCGTTATCAAGTCTTCTTTACTCTCCTGACCTTGCCTACTTTTAATCCATCGATATTTTTAGAAGGCAGTTAGTTTAGTGCTATATTAACAACTTCGGAAGCATGTGCTTAACGATAATGATGGCTATAATGCCAGGCTAGATGCGTATTGGAAATGGTGAAGGGAAAATCATTAGCTCCTTTGATAATAATTCTTCTGGTGAATGGTTGAAGTGAAAAAAAGCAAGTGTTTTCACAGATGAGACGCTATATTTTTTTATTCCTTTTTTATTTTCCTTATGGAAGACATTAATTGCTTTGTTAAAAGTCAAAAAATGCTTCTGTCGTACACGTGCTGAATGTTGATGTTGGCTTGTTATCGTATGCAACTTGCAAAACTTTATGTTCTAAATATTTAAATAATGATCAATGAATTTAATGAAGCCTCTTCTGAAACAAGGAAATTCTGTGTGAAATAAGCCAATAGACTGTTAAGCTTGTCTGCTGGTCATTTAAAAGCATTATAGAACATAGAAGGTTATTCATATTCTGCATAACAGCTTTAAAACGCTTGGGAATTTGTGTGAATACAACCGCATTATAATTTAGAATGATGATGCAAGCTTGGTGATGACATCATTTGATAGAAATGTGTTTGGAATTACCTGTTTTCCAAAATAACGAGTTAATGATGACAATTGTCTGGATTTTTTTTGCGTTACAGCGTCAGTGGAGGTCAGTAAAGGTTTTAATGGGAAGACGGAAGTGGATGGCCATAATAACTTTGTAGTTTCAAGTCAGCAAGTGCAAGACGCTTTGATTAATCCAACACTCAACGAAAATGAGCTCGTAGTTAAGAATAAACCCATCACAGCTAATATTGTTAAGTCACATCCTAATTCCTACCCGAAGAATGCAGTCTGGACTAAAGATATTTATGAGCCTGGATTTTCGTACCCCAATCCGCAAGTTTGTCCTAATGATGGACTGGACATCAGATTAGTCATTCTGATTACCTCAGCTCCTGGACATTTCAGTGCTCGTGATGCCATCAGGTAAATATTCAAACGGATACATACTTAATTCATTCAATAAATCTATATACAAAAATAATCTAATGAGCATTGCTTATTTTTTTCTGTATAGACTTACTTGGGGTCATTATTCTCAAAGAATTGATGTCGCAATAGGGTTCCTAATAGGTAAGCAAAAATATTAAAATACTAAATCATTCCACACGAACGTTTGTCTTGTCTTCATTCTCATGGACAAATTCGCACATGTAATGGAAAAGGCTGAGCTACGATGATGATGACATTACTGTAATTTATTATAAATTATCTGCACTCGAATTATTAATATGTTGCGTAGCATATATGTATTTATATGAAGTATAGACATTTGTCTAGGAAGAATTTCAAGGGGATGGGAATTAGTTTGTGCTGAAGCGACAAACCATTTATGCAGGCTATGTCAATACTATATTGTAGACGAGTAGCGATAACCTTAAACCAATTTTCGATCTAACTGTAACTTTCACCTTGCCCAACTGGCCAGTTTAGAGTCAACAGAGTCAAACTGCATTGTAAGCAAAGGCCTAAAGGAGTGGATGCTCGTAAAACATCCTGTACTGTGTATCAGATATTTAGATACTGAATATAACAATGGCAGTATAGTTTTAGACCAGTTTGCCCTCTTATCAAACAAAATATTTTTCCCGTTACAAGCAATGCATGCCATGTTACACGTATCCTTTGTATCATAAATGCAAACTTAAAACCAATACATATGAATGGACAGCGAATTAAATTCTTATTACTGTTATTATTATTTCTATACGATAGAAAATTTTGAACGTGTAAATATATTTTGTAAACAGAACTCGAGGCAGTGTATCTAATTCATTTAGCTTTCAGTTAGACTAAATCTCCTCTAAGCAAAACCTTATTCTATCTCATGGTAAACCACTAAATATATCAACTAACTAGGAGAATAAATACGAATATTTGCAAATCGTGAATAAAAATAATTAATAAAAATTGCTATGCTAATTACATTGATGGAGCCGATGATTGAAACAGCAGCATCGATGCGGGTTTGAGTTGGCAACACAATGAAAAGCTCATTTAGCTTTTAGACATGACAAACGATTAAGGTCTTTGAGCAATTAACAAATCACTCTGTCTGACTTCCTTTTGTATGATAGATTTTGCAATATTATTACTTAAATTAAATTGTAATATCAATCAACTAATAAGTATGTGCTATACGTCCCAAATGTTATGATTTACGAATTAAGACAAGGATGGAGACCAAGACAGGCTTTAAAAATCAGAAATAGACATTTACTGGGTTAGCCCGTGTTACAAATACTTACTACTATCTAATTAATTATGCCTAAATTTGTCAGTGATTTATGAAAGAGGTACATGAATTGAATTACGGGTTTGTAAACCAGGTAATGATACATAAATTGAAAGTAACAAAACCCTCAGCTTCATTGATCCTTTTTGTAATTTTTTTTCCAAACTGATGTAACATTCGTTGTAAAATACTATGTGTTTGTGTTTGTTTATAGGTAGTTTGTTTTGTACACACATCTAATTTAGGTTTTGCGATAAGTGAAGGGACAGTGCAGTTATTTGCTTATATTGTTTGTTGTGTATTTGATTTGCATCTTAAGCTATATTTTTTTAGATGATTAGAATTTGGCTAAGTTTAATCAAAGTCTCGAAGGCTTCAGACTCGAGACAAACGAAGACAAATGATTTGTATTACGTATAGAGAGACCTACTTAAATTGACTAAGGATTACTTCACACTACATGATGGGTGCATGTGCATATTTATCTCGAGATTTTATTTTGCGTTTCTGCACTGCATGACACCGTGCTATTTGACACATTTGTAATAACACTGCATAAATTACTTTTCATTGTTTTTATTCACTTATAATTTTTTATGAATATCATCATCCTTAATATTGAATGACGTTGTAAAAATATTTTCTTTAGTGAAAGAAATGATAGTAATTCGCGAATGTACAGAGTTAATCAGTAGTAGCTAGCCAGGGATGAATATTAATGAGTTGTCTTTGTCTCAAGACGATGTTTTTTTTAAATTTTAAATTGGATGTCCTTTAGTTTTAAATTTCATGATACGATATAATTTTATAGGTAGATAATTGAGATAATTATGTGGATGCTCTTGAGCAGTGCAAAAAAGCCAATAACATGGCACAATAACTTAAATCCTTAGAAAATCAATAAAACTCATTATACTTTGCCATTACATGTGTATACAGAATTTGACACAAGTAGTGAACAGAAGATCATCATCAGACACATGAGAAGAATAACTCGAATGATTTGTTGTGATAGTGTTGTAACCTGTTATTATTTTAATTAACAGGGAAGACAGAGAATGAGACTATTCTAGAGGGGATAGAGATGGAGAAGCACCTGTACGATGATGTTATTGTAGCCAACTTCATGGACTCTTATGATAATCTGACGCTGAAGACAATGTCAGCCTTGGAATGGGTAGACACTTATTGTAATCAGTCGGAATTCGTTCTCAAAACTGATGATGACATGTTTATCAACGTGCCAAATTTACTCAGCTTCATCGACAAAATCGACGTAAGATCCACTATATTTTATACAATTATCCAAAGATTTCCTTCCTAGAATAATATTTGCATAATCATCACCTGTGACCTGGTGGTTAGTAAAGATCCAGAAGTCATCATTATCATTATCATCATAGTGTTAGACTGACTCTCTCCATGATGATCATGATAAATTGGTATGGAAATTACTCTGGAAGGAAGCCACTAAGGACCCAACTCATAAATCTGGCTTAATAGCTCCGATCATGAAAACTAGATTTCTGTGTGCTTTTATGTTTTATACAGACGAAGCGATTTGCCTTTTTTAAGATCGCCTTACTTTACACGAGTCAGTATAATAAATGAGAGTCTGATTGCATTTTTTCTAGGTGGAAGACAAAAAGCAGCCGAAATTATACGGGCGTCTTGCACGGAAATGGAAGCCAGTGAGAAATAAAAAGTCCAAATACTACATCTCATTTCAGCAATATAGGAAGACGGTGTACCCTGACTTTACTACAGGACCTGCTTATCTATTCAGCACTCGTCTCGTCCGTCCTCTATTCGAGAAAGGTAAAGAAAGCAATAGAATGAAAAGCCCTTCACCCTTAAATCCATAATATCTTCTGTAATACATAGAGAAAGTCCCGTACTATTACTATTACACTGATCATCATGATACTTTCCCATCTTCTTTCATCGTCTCGATAAACTATTGTTACGAAACTAAGGCACTACTGCTCTTTACATGCAATATATTTTATAATAACGTATATACATTTTTATAGAGATAGAAAGAGAGAGAGAGAGAGAGAGCATGGCTTTCTTTTTGTACGCCCAATTCAATCCGCTTCGATTGGATGCTTTTTCTTCAAGGAATTATTACCTTCAAATTTCTTGCATGGCTTTCTAGCTTCCTTTTCCTCCCTTTGTATGTTTATGAAACCTTTGCGTACCTTTATTTATTTCGTGAGCTCGTCGGGCGACCGATGCTTAGAGACCAACATTTCTTTCCATTACTCAAATCGATTGCTATAAGAGAAGGTATTTAATATACGGGGTTATTATTATAGAAGCATAGACCAGGTTCCCATTAGGTATTAATGGTATTGATTTCCTATATTCCTACTTTTCGTCATCACTCATTCCAACGGTTTACTTTACTTAAGGCTAAAATAAACGGTACAAGGTGTATTTTGTATGGGACTTGAGTTACGGTTGTAGTCTTGTAGTAGTGTTAAAAGTTGATTGATGAGAAAAACAATGACAATGAAATGAGAGTATTTGTTTTTCTTTGCAGGGATGGAGAAAACTTATTTGAAGCTGGAAGATGTTTACACCACAGGGATTGTTGCACAGGACTTGAAAACGAAGAGGATGAACATTGCCGAGTTTGCCAATAAGAAAGTCAATTTCCATAAAACGGGCTTTTGTGCCTTGAGTAGACTAATCAGCATGCACATGGTAGCTTATCACGAACAGTTTGAACTGTGGAAGAAGATCTTGGATGGCCGTACCAAGTGTAAAATCATATACACGAATGCAAAGAACAAAGAGATTAGTGGGCCTCCTCCTCAATCAAGCAATGCAAGTATAAACAATAATGTGGCTGCTGTTACAGTGACTAATAGCAGTAGCAGTAGTGGTACTGGTACCGGAACCACGAACAATGGCAATATGGTCAGTAGTGCCGCTGCGGCTGCTACGCTGGGGTCAGAGCAGCGAAAGAAATAAATGGGCTTCGAGATATATATATACCAATACCAATCTGAGCCTATTCGAGAAAAGTGAGAAAGTTTTAGGGTTAAGTGAGTTGTGTTATACATTCAAGCGAAATCGAACTGACAATAAAAGTTTGATTCATATATTGACTAGCTTTTCTGTGCTGTGTTCCCTGAAATGGTGGACATAACATATGTATGTGCTGTGGATTGGATCCCCCTTTGTCAGTGATTTGATACATTCCATACACACTGAAAAAGTTTTCGAAACTTTACTTTTTTCACAAAGTGCTCTATTCGAATATCACAATCAGCAGAATACCAAACAGTTTTTTTCTACCATAACATTACGCTACCACCTACAAGAGAAAAGAGTTGGCGTTTCGGAATGGGGAAAAAGAGACGAAACTTTCACCAATGAATTCCCCAGTGTAATGTATCTCCGTCATGAATACAATGCACGAAAACGGCCCAAGTTCCCCTTGTCACCTCTTACAACTTATAGAGAGCTGTTTGTGCCGTAACGGACCGAGAAAGTTTTTCATCAGAATGGGAGAAAAGGACTCACATCAACATCCGAAACTAACATCAACATCACAACTTTCAACATCCCCCCTGTGCTCCATATAGTCCAAAAGTTATCGATGAGAAGTGAGCATAATCATAATAATAATATTGTACGAACTGTATGTGACCTATGAACTAATGAAATCTCATCCTCGGATTATATCTGCCATAATTTAAATGTAAAATGCACACATATTCACAGACATATGTAAAATATATGTATCGGCCATAATATAAACTAGTTCTAGTACAGACTGCAGAGTTGACTTGAGTCACATTAATTTATGTTACAGAGAACGAAGGAATTTTATAATTAGGAATTACGAAAGTACATGTGTAAGACAAGGACTTGAAGAAGGAAGAGTGTTTTTAGAAATTCTGAGACATGAATTGTTATCAACAAATAAAATGACAGAGTTGAGTATTTTGGGAGTGTTTTTGTTAATGATGTGGCTGAATTTGTTGAGGTTCAATTGTTCATTGATTTTATTATAAATATATTATGACGTATATAAGAGAATCTTATTTAGTTTCATTTTAATAACTCTGAAAAGTCTGAAGAACACAAAATGTTTTGCAAACACTAATGAAGCCATGCTCGTTTATTTTTCAATTTTCTCGAGTATGAATAAGTTTGTTTGTGATCATTTTTCGTTTTGTTATTATTAATGCATCAAGTCTAAAGCTCTCTTGTGGTTTGAAGTTTTGAAGTCAATATTTTCTAAAAGCTTATCGATATAATGATGATATTATTATTATTATTATTATCAGAACGATAAACTCCGTCAGCAGCTTTCCTACACAAGTAAGACGTTCCTATAAGTAGACATGTACCGCGGTTAGCGTTTTCGTGTTGCGGTTTCTTGTTTTGCATGCATTTAAATAAAAAACATCTGAAACTGAAAGAGGTTTTGCATCGTGTCATTTTTGGCACAGCGATTTTTTGATGTCAGAAGGTTCTGTTTTTGCTCAATTTGCTATGTGAATAATATTAATTGCACATTTCCATCGTGTAGTATTGTTATAGCGTGTTTCAATTTTAGTATGAAAATTCAATGTGGCCTTTTTATGAAATAACAGGATATGCCGAAATACGTTTCAAGTATATCGGTTTTTGTGAATGTTAATTATATATGTATATCTGTTCAAGCCATGGAAATTGTTGAGCAAGAACAAGAGTGAAAAAGCAATCGATACTTTGTTCTTCAAATGTATATGCCGTCCACAAGTCGAACGATACAATTTCTACTACTAGTACATAAGTATGCAAATATTGCCCAGCGTATTTATTCAACTTTCACATGGAATGGTCCGTGTTTGTACTAATGTATGTATGATGATGATTTAAAAATAATATGTAGCAAATGTATACTACGGTAAAATATCATATCTCATAGTTTCTAGATTTTATCATAATATTTTTCCTTAAAATAAGAAAACAGACTGTATAGAATATAAATGATAGAAAGTATAGTGCGTAAGAGTATAGAATGTATGTCTAATTATTGTCACCAAATCTCAAGAATGTATGATTGAATTGTATGAAAATTCATATAAAATATTTCAAAAGGTCCGTATAATCATTGTACAAGCCAATGTTAAGAAATTAAAGAAAGTTGGAGTATAAAAAGTTGACTTTTTAGAAACCTACGAGTTTATTTTTAATTTACGATTCATTTTCTCGGTTTCATTACAGCATAATTTCTCTTGATGTATAATTCCATTTATCAGCGTCAATCTCAAGTTCATACAAATATGTCACAAAATCTCTTCAATATTTCATACACATTGGCGAATGTTTTGTCAAAACTTTTTCTTCCATTTCAACCCTTATTTAGTTTCATAATTGTAACGACTTAAACACTAGTAGGTGCGGTTAGTCAATTTCCCTAAATTGGTAAACTAGGTACTACATAGTTTTTATGTGGAGATAAGCACACAATGGCAAGTTAATCTTATCCACAGAATATAATATTATCGACATAGTCAGATCCACAATTTTCTACTTTTCTGAAGGCAGAATTTACACAGGCAGGGGCTTATCTGGTTGATGAAAATAAAATTAAAGGACTCTACAACAATTGCATTAGTACATTTTCTGCAAGCATCAAACTGTATATAACTATATATTAATCAAGAGCCATTTTTGTTCGCAATTTAACTGAATAATACAATAGACAGATATCAGTCATTATAATCCATCGTTTTAATGAACTCTACTGCTGAACAAAACTGAGTCCACCTGAAATTAAAGAAAAATTAAATGGTCAGAAAACTCAAATCACCCAAATCATTATTATTATTGAGCTAATCTTATACTCACCAGTATTGATCTTCTCCAGTAATCCTTTGACCACAGAAACTATTCACATATTGAATCGTCGATAGCAAGGCTGGTGGGTTGCACTACAATTATTAAAATTATTGAAGGTATTTTCAAATAAAGATAAATTCACATCATAAAACATTTAAAACGCATACCTTGATCACGACAAAAACAAGAACTGGAATGAAATCATCTGCCGCTACAACTTTCTCGGAAGACGAAGAAAGTAGATTCATGATTAAAGATGATGTTCTTATGACACACCTCAATTTGTCCGAAGGAGTTTTGTAAGCAGATAGCATTTTAAGTTCTCGCTGAGCTGGAGGCCAGGGACATTCTCCCAACCGAGATTTTGGAATCCGCAAGTCTTTGTGATGTGGAGTAATAATGCCGGCCAATCTTATTATATGCTCTTGAAGCACTCTACAAAACAATATACATTTTTATCTAATAATTCTGATATAATTTGATACAATTATTCGAAAATGGGATTTATTTATGCACTTACACATCTCGATGGATGTCTGCTTCTCCATTAGGGTACAGAGCCTGAACATAAACTTTGGACACTACCACCTGTTCCAAAGCATTTTCAGTTCTCCCTAACTGCCATTCCGAAAGCTCTAAATAAGACCAAATACAGTAATTATAACTAATGAACTTATAGAAAAAAAATAATGTAAAGAGACATTGCAAAAAAAATTACCTCGATGTCCAACAAATAGATCAAGAAGTCTACAAAGAAAACCATCCAGTAGTTCAATTTTTTCATCCACTGCTGTCGTGTTACAAAATTCTTTGATGAAATCTTCAACGAGATTAGCCTGAATTGTTTCTTCTAGCCATACTCGTATGCATTCATTGATTAAGTAGTGAGAATATGTGTCCCCTTCATGTTTTGCTCTGACTGTGGCTCTTTCAAGGAACTGGATTGTTGCTAGAAGCCCTTGCTTTGCCCTCATCAAATACGAAACGTAATCACTCCGGCGTCTGTAATCATCTCGCATTAGCCGTAAGATTTTGCGACATCTAAAGAAATCAAAGAACGTATAAATTAAATATCATGTTCTGAATCAATTGATTATAATTAATCGAATTAAAAATACACGTACCCATCACTCCCTAGCTGTTTCACAGTTCTCATGGCTTCTTGTAAATGGGCAGCAGTGACTTGATCTCCTCTTGAGACCGCTGAAGCCATTTCTACCCTCAACAGATTCACCAAAGATGTGTCAATCGATGTGGCATCTGCAATCTGAAGATTCATGAAAATTAAAACTTTTATTCTTTCCGTCTACAGGAAAACTAAGCAACAATAATCAATACCTGAGATATCTGAAGATCACAATTGCTTAATACGTTTCGAAGTTTCTTTCTAGAGTCGACAATAAAATCAGTACGACTGATTTTTAAAGACTCCTTTCGAGCAACGACAGGGTTTCCTCCAGTGCCAGATTTTGTTGTACTTCCATTGCTTGTGTCTCGGTGTTGCATCATCGGACTATCTGCTGAATCTGTCAAACTTGGTTTCCTTCTATACTTTGCAAGGATTTCATCCGAAGATTCGTTGACTCCATGGTTTAGCGACGGAATACCGACATCTTCTGAAAAGCTCTTTCTTAACTTAGGAACAGATAAAGAGGGATTTTCGGGCATTCTATCCCAATCCATAAATCTGTCATCTTGACCTCTGGTTTTGCGACTTCGTCCTCGAAACGGTAGTCGAAAATTGCGGAAAAATCTTTTTGTACGCCCATTTTCATCATCCCAATTTTCCTTTATTTTTAAAAATAAATTAAAAAATATACTTTGTTAATTTAAAATGAGATTGAGATTAAGTAGCTTACCCGATCTCCTCTTTCTGCTGTTTTATCAAAACTTATTGTTTTGGGTATCGCACCAGATCTACTGCTGCTTCCAGGTGTCTGAAGTGAGTTCGACGACGACACTGAAACATTATGTTGGCTAGAATTTGGAGTTGGAATATCTGAGGAAGAATAATGTTTTTATAAATACAACATATTTTGTTAACACATTTTATTTGGTAGTAACAAACAATACCTGGAATTAGTAGAGACTCGTTGGCTGGTGGAGTATCCATAATTGAGCTATTAGAGAGACTTATTAATTCCGGAGCACTTACAACAATGCCTTCTGTATTTTGTGGAGTTGAAGGATGTCTAGCTGCACTTTCATTATTTCTGGCTTGCATTTCATCAAACATTAACAAGTCTGGTTCTTGATCCGGTCTTCGGTAAGGTCGATAAGGGCCGCCACCGCCAGAGACTTTATAGAATATGATGATTGAATTAGGTTTTGAAACATTTGCATAGTTGATTTAATCATAGTTTACATACCTGAACTTCTAGGTGTATCGTAAGCCAATCCATCTGTTTCTGAGCGACCTGTTTCATCCGAACGAGCAACACTAGCAGTGTCGTCTGTGTCAAAATCATTCAGTCTTTCAATGTCACTTGCTGCAACATCAGTGCTCCATGCTTCAGACATGGTGTCATTTAGTATAGAATCAGGATTAACAGCCGCAGCTAATTCCATTCCTTGAGCATTTCGAGTTGTATTGCGGTTTCCAACATTCAATAATCCTAATTGATTTAAGGTGTGTTGAGCATCTCCACCCATTTCACTATCACTTGCAAGAACATCAGTACTCCATGTGTCACTGACAAGAGAAACTGTTTCATCTCCACCAAAGAGTTTCTTAATCTCAAATTTGCAAAATTTGTCTTCAATTTCTGACCGAGCTTGTTTTGAAGGATTTGGCCTCGGAGCATTTATATTTAGATTGTTCAAATTAGCAGGGTTGCGATTTATAGGTTGCTGGTCTTGGGCCTCGTCCATCACAATATCATCGTCAAGTGCAGCATCATTTGCATTTTCCTCTTCTTGTTCAGCTTGAGACAACGGAGTGTTGCGTCCCGAAACATTTGGTGTTCCTCTTCCAGAAACATTTGCAGATAACATATCCGATAAATTGTCATTTTGATCCTCCAATTCAATAGATGATGATACACTGTGAGTAGAAGCAGCTTCAGACACTGCTTCAACTTCCAAGTTGTCACTTGTTCCTATATTGACAAAAATCTCCAAATTAGCTTTACATTCTTGAATGATGATGGGTTAAAGATTAATATTTACAATACCAACAGATCCATCATCATGGCTAAGTGAAAAACGTGTCCGTTTTTCTCCTATACTGCTTCTGTCATCTCGTTCTTCGTTATCTGGATAATCCAATCCTGGAAGAGAATCTACATCAGGTACACCATTCATAAGTTTACTGCCCTTGGTTGAGGAAATAACTTCCGACTCTGGTAGCATTCCAACCCATTCCCAAGAAGAATGAGTGATTGAGAACACTATAACTGATACTGGAGCATCAATGGCGGAACTGGCTACTGGTCTGCTTTCACCTGGAACATAAGGACAAAAATCTAACCATTTATTCCATGAAGAGTGATTATCTGAAATTAGTCTAAAATTCAAACCTCTTCGGCTTAGAAGAGCTTTTCTTCCGTTAGCCAAAAGATTTGCAGCATGAGACGGACTTCCAGTACTTGACAAACTAAGATTACTGCTAGATGTAGAATTAGTTTTCGAATCTTGAGTAGCTAGCCTGGAATTATTTGTAATGTTGTTTTGGCAGTCAGCTACAGTGGTTGTAAGTTTTACCAACGTTGGCCAGATTTCCAAATCGGTTAATTTTCCATTTTGCTCCAGCAATATCAGGCACTCTTTTAACCATGTGAAGAGAGGCTGAAGCAGGTTTTCAGGAATCAGAATCGTTCTTCTATTCAAGGAAGATACAATCCCAGTTTGTTCAGATGGTAATCCATCAATGCTTAAAACATGGTCCAATACAGAGCTCAAAGCTTCCTGTAATAAATTACATTCAATGTTAGTTTCTGTCGGGTTGTGTGCTTTGTACTATACATAATTAAAATTATTTATCATTGAACACATACAGGGTCAAGGTAGGAAATATATTCAGCCAGTCTTGGATCGGGTCCTTCCCATGGATGTAATGCTAGAGCTTGCAAAATAGTTGCAACCTAAAACGCATTTAAATCCAAATGTTAAGTCAAATTCAAACCAATTTTGTAATTCTTGTTAAACTAAACTATTTTAGGATACCTGTGATAGCGTATGACGAGCTTGTGATCCAACCGGAGTATCTGTGACACCGAAAGGCTCAGGATTTGTGACGGCAGGACAAATAAATAGTGCCCAGATCAAATCATTGCAAATGGTAGAAACTTCCTTTTCTGAACATGTAATACTCAACTGAGTATGTACTGATTTTATCAGCCAAGCCAATCCTAAACAAAAAAGCAAATGTCCGTAAAGAAATCAGAATCAACAATTTATTTACAACAACTAGTAAATTAGTGTGAATGCAAACCTGTTGGAAACGCATGTATGTTATCCAAAATACTCTCAACAAAGAGTTTTGTCAGTTTGGCCATTTTTTCTGTTCGATCTAGAGAGGCAATGTCTCCATTAGTCGGACCATTTCCAGCAAAACAACCCACAACATCAGCAACAGCAGTTGGACTTGTGGGTAAATTATTTCCCAGACTGTGTAGTTCTGGAGATGACAGGAATTGTGTCACTGGTTCATGAAGGGCCCCAACTAAGAACAATCTCGATGAAGGAATGGTTTCTGAGATTAGTTTATACAAGGTACTAAAGGCACTGGATCCTTGACGTAACACTCTTCGAGGACTCTCAGCTCCCACAAGCTAAAAAACAAACAAATCATCATTAGTGATAAAATCTTTTTTATATTCAGTTAATCTAACCTGGAGACCAGCTAGAGCGCTTAAAAGTTTCAGAAGAAGAGTTCCATCTTCCAGTAAAGGTCCACCGATGCCTCCTACATAAACAGACATTAAAACAAACTTGCACAATTTTACACAAACAAAGAATCCACAAAATAAAAGTTTTCTTACCATAAAGATTGAGAACTGCTTGTAAAATGTCCCCAACAGAAATATTTGGCAAACCAGGGGGTCGTACCAGATGGTTCTTTTCTTTTTCGTATGTGCTAATGCACAGAGCGACAATATCAGGATGACCTCGTAGTAATGATATTAGATCCACATAAGTCTGAAGGTAACGAGCAGGTATTGCTTTCTGGGCTTGAAGCAGTTCCAAATTTTCAGTTACATCTCCACTTCCTTCACAAGGAGATATAAATGGGCATGAAAATGGAGACAACACCGGCCCCTTTGACAGATTTTCCAATGCCAGACGGTTCTGACCGGTTAACCATGTCTGATGAAGCAATCCAGTCGACAAAAGTTGCACCTAAACATTCAAAATTAAACATAAAACTGCGAACATGAATTATAATTTCCAGCAATACTATTTAAACAGAATCAAATACCTTTCGATTAAGCCCTTCAATTTCCTTTTTTTCATTTGCAACAAACAGTTTTTCTTGCTTCAGTCTTCGGGACAAATCAACAAGGTCCAACGTTGAGGAGGAAGAAGGCATCTTCCCGTTCTGGTTTGTCCAAAGCTTCAGAAATCAGAACATCCGATTTTATTGCTGTGTTGAATACTTCCAGGTCACTACTCTATAAAAACCAAGTACACAGTAAAAATCAAAATCAATTCCTTGTTTTTTGAGTTACAGCATAATCTAAACTCTTTAACAAATTTATGAATTACTATCACAAATCACAATATTCAGTTTTCTACAGTTGTTAAGAGGGTGACTGCCAAATACTGGGTTTTACAATAACAGGACTCAATACGTCTTTGCAAATATTTCCAGGAAACGAACAATGCAATGCACTAACAATACCAAAACTGATTCAAAGTTCCATCTCCACACTTCCATTATTCCTTAAACTGAGCCGTAAACATAAACAAAATAGCAGAAACAAAAGAGGACATAAAAACAATGAATAGGAATCTATAAACCTAATTCACTCAATTAACACCGTGTTCAATGTTCAGTTCTTCTTCATTTACATAATAATGTGAGAAAAATAAGCTATGTATTATTGTTGTTTTCGCAAACAAACAAAAAAATATATAAAACGAGCAAAAAATACAAACCTTTTCAATCAAAACATTGAAATTCCAACAATCAGTAATCAGCTCAGATGGATGAGAAGAAGCGACGGTTAGACAAGTTGTTAAACAACAGAATAGATTGAGCGGCTGGAATTGTGGTGAGTTAAAAGGGGGCTATGGACTCATTAAACTAACTAGCTAATTAATTTAATGAGTAATGGAGTGTAAAGTTATAAACTAGTTGAATTTCAATCATTCCTCCCCCAAAAGAATAAAAAATTGTGCTTCCAGTTCCATCTATTTCAATTTGACAGATTATTAAAATGAAGGGGTTAAATAAGACACAGTCATATAGTAATAAAATACTTTCCCTGGTGAAAGTTATTCATAAAAGCTAATAAAAACTCAGAATTTATGCCTTTTCGAATTAAACAAGTGCATACAATTGATTTTATTTAAAAAAAACCGATTCGATGAATCAACTTGACGGATATTTTTAATTATTTGCAAATATGCTAGAGTAATATTCTCATATCTTCTACTGTTTGCTTTCACTCAAAAGTGAAAGTTGCACTTGTGAGTGTTAACCTGTGAAACGTATTAAAATTTATTATAGTGTAAAAGTCTGCATATACCATTTCAAGTAGTTAATAATAATTATTGGAAACCGATGCAAATAATCAACTTTATTCCTATTATTCCTCAAATTAAATTAATAAAAATAATCTGGCAATTTCTATTTAGAATAATTGACGAAGAAAAACAAAATTAAAAAACTGGTCATAAAAATCATTAATATATTAAATTCAAGAATATTTTAGATTTATTATTTAATCAGAGTTATACTCTGGATGCATGCATATTTTTTAAATGTTTGTTTTATGGCTATACGGCTTGGGAGGACTCATAACTACATTGAAATGCATTCATATATTTTTTTTAAAAACTCATATTATTCAAAAAGTTTGAAAAAAAATCCGGAAACTCATTTTTAACATGTGGAGATAACAATTTTAAGCTTTGCAAATAATTCCGTACAAACTCGTACAATTACAATGCACACTCGACAACAAAAATTCATACTACATTATGCATACTATGTTTATGTACAATGTATAAGAAACTTTACAACACACATCCACATTATTAAAATCAATGAATGCTCCGGTTAAAAAAAATAAAAATTGCAACTACAAACGGGATATAACATAAACTGAAAAAGTTCTTGGAATTTTTGGCTTGTATTTATTTTAAAAAAATTAAATCCGTATTTAAAATTTTATTCAATTCAAACCCTCGAAATGAAAGTTGTTCTTTGTTGAAGATTAAATTCTGTTTCCGAAAATCCTTATCTCAACATTGTGCGATAGGAGTAGAATCAAACTTATGATGTCTGTTTTTTTAGACCAAGACCGACTAAAAAGCCGAAGCTAATGTAGCAAGCCGGATAAAAACCAGGCTGTACAAATATTTATTATTTAACTTTAGCCATAAAAACAATGAGTCATCTTGACTTCTTAATCAGCAATTTATTTGATATATTCTTCAAATTGTAAATAAGAATAAATTCAAGATACAATGAATAGAAAAGGTACTAATGAAATTCAAGTTAAAATTGTCTCAGGTAATTAACAAGAACTTCGTTACTATTTCGGTCAAAGATATTCGGAATAAACTATGTACATGTTGGAAGACTTACCATAAAAGATTCAAATTAGACAAAGATTTGTCATTAAGTATGAAACAAAGTTCATTAAAATAATGTTATACTTAGTTTTTTTTTATATTATATATGATTAAAATAACTCAAAAATTATGTACCGTATTTCATTAATCCTTGTTATTGTTCTCATGATTTAACAATAGTTTTAGATAAAAACTGTAAAAAAATAAGTTAATTTAATTTTCTTTGATGTATAGAGCTAATTATTTATTAATGGACTGTAAACAAAAATATTCAATGATAGATTTATTCTGAATAATAATATTTCTCACATAAGCATTTGTAAAACTACTTTTTAGCCCGACTCCGAGGGCTTATGGAACCGTGTCAGTGTCTGTCTGTCTGTCTGTCTGTCTGTCTGTCTGT
>JAQGBQ010000273.1:0-27894 GCA_034698485.1 Vertagopus arboreus | reverse complement strand
AATTCCTTTTATATGCAAGATTTTGTTTAGCACTCTCCCAGAAGGTGTAATTGCCTCCGCGCAAGTGTTGGCTTAAATGCAACCCTAGAGCCTAATTTATAGTTGCCTTTCCCTCGTGCCTTGTCCAAAATTTTCAATTTATACTTTCCATGCCGTTGCCATGACGAGACACGTTGTGCCTCAAGGCAAAAATCACTAGAGGCATCATGCATTTATACTTGCCTTGCCACGTCGCTTTTTGTGTCTGTGCCTTGCCTCTAGATTGCTTTCTGGACAAATACTTTTTCACTCAAGCTCTGATTTTTGAATTCAAGATTTTAATTTAAAATTATTTTTTAAACAATTAAATTAAAGTATTTGATACGTTGGAGTACTTTTGCAAAGTATTATAAAAAATTTAGATTGACAAAAAAAATCTGAGGGACCCTACAATGGCACACCCGCGGGTTTTTCAAAAGTTGGTGTATTAAACCAAAATTTTGCGTGTTGTTTTGTTTTGGTGCCTAAATGTTATAAACAATATCATATTCCGATCAATTTCATTCAAAGTCACCCTACTGGGCTACCCTCACGGGTTATTTCAAAAGTCTGTTTAGAAATTCAAAAAGAATTAAGATTTTTGGTTGTGATGCCTAAATTAGAGAACTAAAAAAACCAAGTCAGATTTGCAAAAAAAAACACCCAAATTGACCCAACAGGGCTACCTTAATGGGTTTCTACAAATTTGATCGATAAAAACAAAATTTTGTATGATCCTTAGCTATGGTTCTCAACCAACAGAACAAAACTCAGATTTGCAAAATGACCTTAAAGGTGGGTCGAGAAACCAATATTGTGACACATTCTGGCTCGGGCTATGCAATGCTGTACTGAAGGTTTTTATGTATTAAAACATTTGAAATACTATCACAGTAATGTGTTGTAATTCTTGTGTTAAAAAATCTGAATGGTATGTACAAAACTATTCATTAAAAATATTTTTGATACAATTATATCATATGCATCTACTGTGCATGCACGAAACGGCTCCTGGACTGCTGTTAAATTTTCCTGGATTTGTACAGCTTATATTTGAAACCTAAATACAAAAAATCCGAGTTACCTATATTATAATTAGAATTCAATCTTTTATTCGCATCTTTTCTTGCAAAAGAAAAGGTAAGGCACAAGGAAAGCTACATGTAAAGTATAAATGTCGTCGAGTGAAGTGACGAGACAAGGCACGGTTTGAGCAAGGCATGGGCATGGCAACCATAAACCAGGCTTAAATCTGTAGTCTTGACTAAAGATTTTGACAGGGGGATGAATGCATACTAAGGGGAAACCGTTACAATGGCCGACGTCCATGAAATCTTTTGCCTCAACTTGGATAAATAAAATATGACAGTAGTTAAGAGTAAGTTTGATGGTAAATGGGCAAATTTTAATAGAGAAGTCAATTGCAGGAGGTTTAACTATGTACATATATCAGCAAAACCCAACCCGGGTACTATGGCTAAATCTCCTCTCTTCGCCAACTTTAGTATTACCCTAACCTTCGTCAGCTCCAGTCAGAATTTATCAGCATTCCGGAGTAAAAGAAACACAAAGCTAACAACCTGTAATGTTTTTATACACTCTTTCGGTTTACCGGAATTGAATTGGTTGAGAGGACTATTTTATACGTGCACACAATGCATACTATAATATTGTCTTGCAATATAAAAAAGGATACAATCGATAATATTGCAAGACCATATTATCGATTGTGTCGTTTTTTAATTATATAAAACTTGTCTATAAAAAATAATGAATTGTTTTGCTATATATACGTAAAAATTGTCAATGCATTCATTATGTGATGCAAAAAAGTATTTTTTAACTACTAGTCCCTTTTCAAATGGAGAGCCAAAATTTGGAATGCTATTAAATACACGTGGCACGCACTGAAATTATTTTAGAATCAGCTATAGTACTGCACATCTTGCTATATATATACTGAGGGTTATTCATGTTTATTGCATAACTTTAGACGGACGTTAGCTAGCTAAATAGTTAACAAACTGCAACAAAATTTTAACCTGACATATTTGTCACCAATCACTGAACAGCAAACGGCGATGAAAAAAGTTTTGAAACGCTAAAGCAATTGAATTTCAAAGTTGAGCACCGCACTTTTTTTCTAAGATTAATATTTTTTTCTAGCAAAACAAATGCGTATAAATCCATGGAATCTATTTTAAAGCTCTTCAAGGGTATTTCTTTGTTATACATGATTTTTATTTTGAGTCTAACTTACAAATTTTCGCCACACTGGACCGATCTTTGGGACATCTTCAAGAATTCCGTTTCGTGATGAAAATACGTTTTGCGAAGTTCTTCAAAATACGGTTTTAGAAGTTCAACTTCCAATTTTTTAAAACGCCATTTTTAATATGACAAAGATAGTATAGTTTGTATTGTATTGTTAATATTTGCAGATGTATGAATATGTAATATAATTAATGTGTTTGGTGTTACTGTTCTTTTAGTGCATTGAAATTGTATGAATATGTACGGAATCATTATTTGCAAAATTTAAAATTGAATAAAAGTATAGTTTGAGTTTTTGAAGGATTTGGATAAGTGGGAGGACTCCACGACCAAAAAAGGCTTCGACATTGAGGATGATCTCAAAACACTTGTCTGATTTCAAACTTAGACATGCATAATTTTTTTTCTGGGTTCCTGTACTAAAATTGTTTTGACCTCTTGCATTACTGAAAGAAAAATTAATCGATCGTCAAGTGTGACCAAAAAATCCAAGTTCATACCTGCCAATCGTCTTTTATTTAGGCTTATGCAGTTTCACTTCCGGCTCTCTATGTGAGAACTTCTAGAGCATGGATTACTTTTAATTTTTTGCCCAGTTTATTTTTTATATTTTTTTCTACAATATTTTGATTGGTTTGAAGTTGTTTTGCGATGATCTTGTGGCCGGGGGTAGTCTTTATAGGTCAAAAGGTCAATTTGACGAATTGAGGCTTTTTTAACCGTTTTAGAAGGTTGATTTTTTTCGGCGAAGACGATCATTTTTTTTGTTTTTCGACGGTTTCCAATACTACTGGCCATCATGGAAACAGTGGATTGGTTATTTTTTGCGATTGGACAATGTTTATTTTTTTGGGATCACTTTTTGTGAGACTCTTTTACTGGAACAGCTCATTCGAAGTACTCAACTTCGAATGCGGTCTATTTACTTCGGCATTTCAAGAGTTTTTAATCGCCGATTTCGGTGATAGATGACTAATATGTATGAGAATGCTGAGCTAAAATTTCATTTTGGTATGTCAACTATTTGACTCTCTACAGTCATTCTAAAGTTATGAAATAAAAATGAATAACCCTGTAAATGTAAACCCGGGGAAGAATAACACCAGAATCTCTTCTGCTCAGTTTTACCCGAGCTGTCCTCAAAGTCAGTCAGACTTTCTATCAATTTGAGCACTAATATCAACTCACCCCACAAAACTCCCCTGCAAAGTTTTTTGAAGGTTTAAACCTCCGCTTATTATCTATCTACAATGAATTATTAATTTTTTATTCAGTTTGACACTCGTTTTGGTGCAGAACACTCATTTTTGAAATCGTAATAAAGCTATAAGCCCGGTCAGGAAAACAAAAAATATGTACCATAGTGGATTCTATTTTCGAAAAACATAATCGTTAAAGATGAGCTAATTAACGCACCTCTGAAATAGATGACTTTCTATGTATCGAGGAAAGTGAATTGGCCTCTACTGTAATGGGGCTAGAAATCCTTTAAACATCTCTGCAATATGTAACGATTGATCTAAAAAAAACTACTCCAAGCAGCTATGAAGGGACCGTTCTTAACACGTTAAGTTGCTTACTAATATATATACTCGCTGTCAAAAAATCAAGCTTTTAATAATGACTCAATGAGTAGTTTTGCATAATTTAGCCGATTAATTTTCCATATGTAACTCCCTTTGGGTCAGCCCCAACGGGGGTCAACTAATGGACCGATTTGACCCATCTTCGAGCTTAGACTCAGTTTTAAGTCAAAGATCTAGTGCGCAAAATTTGACGACGATGGGTCAACTTTGTCGGCAGTAATCGGTATGACAGACAGACAAAGGTAACCATACAAACCGTTTAAGAACGGGCTAAAAAGTAATGCCTCTAAGTCTTGAATTTGTTGTCAAGCTCATTTTTTTGTCATAAGGCGAAATTTGTCTTTATTTATTATTACAAAAGCTCCCCGGTAATAACACTTAGCTGATTGTATACGTTTAAAGATATATACCCTTATTTATATATAATGTGTATAAATTAGGGTTGCCGCGGATGTTTTGGGATCGCGTAACGTCATTTCATCGGATATCCCAAAGCGGTCGCATAGTGGACATTATCCGTTATCCGAATCACATTTCATCATAGCAAGATAGCACAAATTAATTATTGATTGCGGCTTTTATTTTTTCTCCTGTCGAATTAAACAAAATCTTAATTTAAGCTGTACATTTTGTAAGTGTAATGAAATAATTAATACAAAGTTTTTTAAAATTATCTTGCGATTATATATGTTTAATTACTTTTTAATTATATATTGATATCGGATGTCTGATCGAATATTTTCAGTTTGTTATTTCGATACCATCTGGTTTTTTACTATCCGCGGCAACTCTTATACATACATATATAACCGCCTGGAGTGTTGTTCCTTGCCTCTTTCTAGATTTCATGCTACTCTATTTGGAGTCCAAGTAAGAAGCAAAGGAGAACGCACAATACGTTCTTTGTTGTTTTCGGCAATCAATGGAATGATGAACAGCGAAATAGTTTGTATGAAAAAATTAAATAAAATTATCAAACATAACAAGGGAACTTTTTAGTCTTTGATATGTCATTAAATTCTCAAAGCTCCATTCTTATGCAATATTGACACGTATAAAACACCTACAGCACAGTGCTTTATATAGCTCGATGAAGGCTAATTTTGTAAACCATTTTAATTAAACCTGTAATAGAAACTAATACACGATCCTTTAGTAAAAGTTTTTTTTGTAAAATCTACCTTTTAATTAGATATTTTAAATTCATAAACTACCACCATTCTAAATTTCAGCTTTTTCGTAGGAGATTTAATAGAAAAAATCTGAATATATTTTTAAGAAATCAAATATATTTCTGTATTCAGGGGTCATAGCGACTTTCAGGCCAAATTGGAAGTACAGTCTTTAAATTAATGCATCCATACCGGTTCGATAAGAGGCTCAAAACCTTTCAGCTTATTCTTTAATCCTATTTCGGGTGGTTTTTGGCCTGCTACCTAATCAAGGTGTACGGTTCAAACCCAAGTTTCTGATAATCCTTCTACTTTTTGCTTCTTTTTTATGCAAAATTGAATTAAAAACCTACAGTGCAGAACTCTACATAGCCCGACTCACTGTATATCGATTATTAGGAATCTAACTTTGAATTCAATATTACAAAGTCATTAGCTAATATTATGCCAAATTTCAAGTTTCTACTGGAATTTTTATAAAACCCGTGGGGGTGGCCTAATAGAGTGCCTCTGAACATTTTGTTGAGAAATCTAATTTCCATTCGACATTTTGGAGCCATAGCGACTACCATGCGAAATTTCTTGTTTTAATTCCGTTATTTTTATTTTTTTTTTAAATTTATATTGTAACGCATATCCATAGAAACACCCACTATACTAGCCCCCACGGGTCAACCCCTCAACTGATTGAACCCATCTTCGAACTTGTCCAAGGCCTTGACATAATACGCATTTTAAGCCCAACATGACCCAAAACCGGTCCAGTGGTTCGATCGCTAGCGTGTCACAGACGGACAGACAGAATTACCAATCCCATAAGCCTTAGCTCGAGCTAAAAATACATTTCATAGGGCTTCCCACTGAGTGTTCCGTCCTAAAGTTCATCCTGTACCCGGACAGGACATCCCGATGCAATATTAAGTTTATTTAGGAAATATAAAACAAAAACATTGTATCAAATTTTGAACATTGTTTGGAAATTTCTAATAAAATTCAAAAAATTTCTAAACGACTCCAAATTTCTATTTCCCCCATGAGTTTTCAAGAGTTTTCAAAAATTTCTTAAAGCAATAATTAATTTATAAATTTTAAAATGTACAACAATCCAAAGTATTTATGAAATGGTGAAAGGATTTATGAAAATAATTCAAAAGGACATTGCACGAAGTAAAGGGGTTTTGGCTTTATACGGATTTTACTAACTTTCTTATATGTTGTGCATATTGATATTATGATCATTTTTTAGTATTGCTCCAACCCTCTAACTTGACCCTATTGATCTCTACAAAGGTCAAAAGGTCCCCAAAAACGCACATAATTGGTTATGAATTATTTTGTAGACCGGGGGCGCTATCTACTCAAGCTAAAAGTTGGAAGTTAAAAAAAAACTTTTTTGTGGTTTTCTTGACCTACGCTTTACCCTTATATCACAGAGGTCAAGTACATTGGTATTTATTTTTTAGAATTAAATTTCCAATTTTTTTGTGTATTATATGTCCAAGTTAGTGACTAAAAATATTATTTTTTGGGTACAATTTGACCCTTCCATAGGTTAATCGGGTCAAGTTAGAGGGTCGGCGCAATACTAAAAAACCTCCACTACCGCTTTGCATACCTCGAGCCAGAATCTGCCACAATGTTGGCTTTTTATACCCACTTTTAAAGACTCATTAGACTAAAGTGTATAGTCACGATTTGTTTTTTTACAAACCTGACTTCCATGATGTAGGCTTAATTATTAATTAAACAAAATTTCGACTTTCAAGCTGGACTATTAAAAAACCTGTGGGGTAGGCCTGTATGGTCATTTTCAATAACATTTGTCTAAATCTCATGCTGTTTATATTAGTGAGGCACATGAAGTAAACATCATACCAATTTTTGGTAAACTTTGTAAAAACCCGTGGTATTTACCCCATAGGGTCACTCTGAACAAGAATTTTGGAAATCTATCTTTGTATTCGATACTGATGTTCCATAGACCCACACCATACAAAAATTCAGTATCCTCCCACATTGTTTCAAAAACCCGAAAGGGTGGCCCCTTAGGGTCACTTTGACCAAAATTTTACAAATCTAACTTTCCAGTTAATATTTTGGGATCATAATCTATGCAAAATATTTTGTATGTCAATTTAAAAAAGGTTTTCAAAATTTAGTTATAGGTTACTACATACAAATAGACCCACATGCCGCCACGGGTGAACCCCTCAACTGATTTTGCCCATCTTCAAACTTAGCTTTTGTATTGAACCAATACACATGTGTACCAAATTTCAAGTCAAATGGCCAAGTTTGAAGAGAGTTATCGTGCCGACCGACACACAGACAGACAGACATGATGGGTAAATAAGCCCTGGCTCGGAGTAAAAATGAATATAGTATCAATATGCACAAAAATTAGAAAAATCTGTATAAAGCCAAAACCCTTTTACTCCGTGCCATGTCCTTTCAACAGAATTTTGGATATTATTCAGTATCTAAGCCTCAGAATTTTCAACCAGGGCAAATTCAGCCGTACATACAAGAAATGTACAAGTAGAATGTCAAATGAAAGCTTTGGAATATTTCAATGCGTTAGATAAAATGGCTTTGCAAAGCAAACATTTTAATATAGATCGGACTGTCCGGTCCGAAATGGAACAGACGCTTTTCTAGTTCATATGTATTTTTGAGGACATTTTTTTCACATTTGGTTTCAGTTTGTTCACCGATCATCTAGTGAAATAAGTTCGCCTAACCCTGTGAATTCAAACAATCAACAGCGGTTGGGACTTATTAAAAATTTCTCAAAATAAACGTATTTTGTTAAATGCTAACTACATGTAAGAAGGTTTCCTTGTATATGTTTATCAAAAACTCTTCGGATGTTGACAAATATGCAAAGAAGTTAGCCTCAGAAATAGTATAGGGGAAACTTATTTTGCTCTCAATTTATCTCCCTCATTTCCTCCACTTTGTTTGCGTCGAAATGAAAGCCAGAAGTACCTACACAAGTAAATCTAAGTGCTTGGATTCCTAATACCCAGATTCCTAATACTTAGGATCCGGGTTTGTAGTGGTACTAAACATTTTCAATGCCCTTGCCCATGTTCTAGTGCAAAAATCTTAAGTTCACCGAACTCACCTAGTTGAGGAAGTTCAAGTTCAGTTTAGTTTTCTCATCGGACCCTTGCACAACACAACTGGGCTATAAATGAACTAACCTGTTTAACTAGAAATCGTTTGAGCCTTTAGAATATAGTTTTATACTTATTTAAAATTGTCTAACTCATGATGCATAACAATTGAATTCTGTTAAAGTGATTAAAATTGTGAAAGTAACCGATTGGGAATTTCAGATAAAGTTAAGATTTAGAAAACTGGGATAAAGGTAATAATTTTCAAATATTAGGTTACATTACGGATATTGGAGAATTTCGAGAAATCACGAAAATAAAAAACTGAAAACATTTAAAAAATGCAACCTTGCAATAAAAAATCCCAATATTTCGTTAAATAACCGTGTCCCACCATTCGTAATGTGACTCAATATTAGCGACGATTTTATTTTTAATAAATACATATATTGTCCAAGAACGTTTGGATTCTTCTTAAAAACAACAGATGGGTATTTTGTAACAATTAATTCCAAATACAGAGAAAAAATACATTTTGCCGAATTTAGACTTTCTAAAATATTAAAATTATTTTAAAATTTTAAGCGTTTCATTTTTCACGCTTTTAATATATTTAAAAAGTTTTCACATCGCTTATTAGATTTGGTTTACTTATTTCAAATTCAAATTATAGTCCTACTTGTTTGACGGGAATGGGTAGGAAAGATAAACCGACGAGAATTAAAATCTGAGGTATATTGAATTACATGGATTGGTATTATTGAAACTTATATTGAAGTCCTGACATGGCCCTTTCAAATAAGATGTACTCGAGGAACCTGTCTTTTGGTGTGAATACTTCGATGAACTACAACAATGAGAATGGTGGAGCTTTGGTTGTTCTTGGTGAAAACATTGACAATGGGGGTGGTTTAAGTGAAGCAGAACTTCCTTTGGAAATGCGAACAATGAGCAAAAGCTCGATACATTGTGTTATCGTCTACTCAATATTTTTGATTATAGCCTTGACTGGAAATCTCTCTGTGTTTACCTCCACTTACAGGTAAGCATTTTTTATTGTTTTCAAAAAATAACCGAGGTTTAGGTATTTACTAGTCTACTTCGCCCCCGATGCGGGCAGAGCTTCATTCATCAGTTTTTAAAACGTTTATTACGTCTTGCGACTTTGAAAATGAAGTTTCGAATGAAAATCACAATTCTCAGGTTTTTAGTTTGCAACGTTCCTCAGATGGCTTCGTTGACCCGTTTGCAATTTCACATAACCCAGTCCTAAGCTAAAAGCGATGAAGCTATTTGATCAAATTACTTTGGATCAAATATTTGTGAAGTTTATTTGCACTTGCCAATTTTTTTAAAATGTTGAAGTTTGATCAAAAAATTATTCATTTATTTTTGGACATGGTCTTAATTATTATTCTCTCCCGATGACCCAGTATTTTTCATTTAAAAAAAAGAAGTTAAAAATGTGTTGTATTCCTGAGGTAAAGCAAATAATTGTCCTGATTTTGAAAACTTAAAACCAAGTATCACATAAAGTAGCAAAGTACAGTTAATAAGACAGTGTCTTAGACACTACAAATCTCATATTAATAATATGATATTATTATAACAACCAGTATATATTATTATTAGATATGTTAAATTTTTCCATGTGATGGGTATTTAGTATGGTTTCAATGTATTTTACTCCGATTGTATTTAAAATGTATGTAAAGTGCTCATAAGCTACACTCAATAAATTACACGACAGTACAAAAAATAATGTAAACGCGAATTTATTTTAAACACTGTTTTAATTTTAACAGGCAATACAGACAAACCCGAAATCGAATCTCGTTACTAATTCTCCACTTATCAGCGGCCGACCTTATCGTAACTGTCTGTCTGATTCCGATAGAAATCGCATGGAAATTAACAATCCAGTGGTATGGTGGCAACTTACTCTGCAAGGTTTGTCAGTTCATGCGGGCCTTTGGACTTTATCTTAGTTCCATGGTTTTGATCTGTGTCAGTTTTGATCGGTTCTTTGTGATTCTTTACCCTCTTAAATTTGCTGGGGGCAAATACCGGGTCAAAATTATGCTTTGGATGGCCTGGATTGCATCATGCATCTTTTCTGCTCCTCAGGTAAGACCATTTTAAATATTGTTTTAGTGCGAACGAGAGATGGTTTAAATATTATTCAGTGAATAATTTGTTTAAATTTTTTTGAATGGATACGGTTCCAACAATTGTCAACTAATCCCGCGTTATCGCTTCTGAAAGTTCACTAATACATATTCCATCTTTAAACTGCTACTTATAAAATTACTTGCCTACCGCGACCGTCGAAGTGGGCTCATTTGAATGTTATCCGTTTTAAAACATTTATTTTTATTGCTTCTTGTCATTTTTGAAATGAATATTTTAATAGAAATTACAATCCTCAGGTTCCTTGGAATTGCGTTTTAGCTCAGTTTTATTTTTGGGGAAGTTACATTGTACTTGCAAACTTTTCTAAACTGTTAACATTTCATCAAAACTTTCTTGTGCAACTTCATGCAGCCCTACTCCGATTAGCTCAGTATGTTGTACTTGTAATCAAATACATCTTATTTAAAACCCATGGTGGCTGCCCCTTCGGGTCACTCCGAGCAAAAATTTGGTAAATATATCTTGTATTCAATATTGAGAGTCAATAAACCTTCGCTATACAAAAATTCGGTGTCCTACCACAATGTTTAAAAACCCTATAGGGTAGGTCAATAGGGTCACTTTAAACAAAATTTTACCAATCGAACTTTTTATATTAAGGGACCATAAGCTAGACATGCCAAATTTCAAGTTTATATCTCATCCTTACAAAATGTAGTTTTAATTACATACAAATAGACCAAAATGCCCCCACGGGTCAACCCCACAACCGATTTTACCCATCTCCAAACTTAGCCTTTTTATTGATTCAATAAACGCGTGTACCAAAATTCAAGTCACTCGGACAAGTTTAACGAAAGTTATCGTGTCCACAGACAGACAGAATGACCGACACTGACACGGTTCCATAAATCGGGCTAAAAAGTTATTCATTGATTTTTAGACATGATTTTAATTATTATTAGCTCGCAATTGAAAATATGTTGCGAGCTTGTAATCTGCCGCTGTCCGTCCGTCCAACATTCCTATATAAACACACTCCCAAAGGAATCACTTTGGAATCAATAGAAGAAATTGATTCTAAAAATATTTTTTACTCTTATAAATACATATCATTGGAAGCAATTTTAAATTTAAAAATGTACTAACACTTTGATTTGATTAAACAACCAATTAGTTTCATTCATCAATCAATTTAAATTTGCATTACTTATATAGTAATTTAATACATTTGGAAGCCATTTATAAATTTAAAAATGTACGTGAAACATTGAAATGAATTATGGTTTTTAAAATATAATTCATGAATCATTTACTGCTTCTATACTTTTGTGTTTATATATTACATTCAATTCTATTTATCAATAAATGCTTATTTAATATTGTATTCATATAGCTTTTTAATAAATTAATATGCATTTCTTTGCTTTTGTGTTTAGATAATACCTTTTTCATTCATCAGTTACTGCTTCTTTACTATTGTATTTATATAATACCTTTTTAATCAATTACTATTTAGCGCGAGAATTCAATTAAAACTAAAATACGACCAAAAATAATCGGAATGGATTATTCGGACACTTTCAGAATTTATTTTATTTCATACTATTTGCAAGTCCTACAAATAAGTTTTATATTATTTTGCACTTATTGGATTTGCTTTTAATAGTGACAACAGTTTATAATTGTTTGGAACGAAATTGGCCATTTTTTGGAGAATTTTTCGGTAAAAAATACGCCATATCTTTAAAATCCGGGTTTTAAGGTTCTGATTTTTGGCCACATTAATTTTTTTGACTTTTTTCCTACTAATATTTTAAAGATACTCAATAGGGTTAGGATCTAATGATTTTGGAACCCAATTTAATTTTTTCGATTTTTTAATTAAGAACCAACGGCTAAATATATGACAGGTTTTGAATGCAAATCTTGTCAGAAGGTTAACTCTGGTTGAATTTTAATTTTTTTAAGTATTCGAGTATAATCGTGTTTTTGAGTCTTTATTTGACCCCCCAGTGAAAATGTGGTCGCAAAATTCCAAGGTTTTGACGAGTTTTGCACAAAAATAATTTCTAATACTTACATATTAGTGTCCATGCTTAGCTGTACATAAGCACCTATAAATTCATTTTAATTGTTTTGAGCTATGGAAAATTGTTTTTTTTTGACTGACTGACCTAAATAAATTGAATTTAGTATCACCGTACCAAGCATACTATCTCCCTCTTTCTTGTTGCTTACCGTAAAACGCTAAATAACTCCCCCGGGGAAGTTAATAATTCAAACCTCCTGAAAGGGGGGGGGGAATTCCGGGGGAGTTATTTAGCGTTTTACGGTACTCATATCTCATTTTCATCTGATTTTTCTCAATTTAACAGCGTTTGCAATTTTTAACAAGTTTTTACTTCACTTTTTCATGAAAAGTAAAAAAAAACGAACAAAAGTTGGGAAATACAGAGGCTTTTCTTTGGTTTTTTATTTTAAACTGCAGACAGTTACGATTAAATTTTTTATGAATTAGTAGAGATTAAATATTAAAAGTTAGCAGTAAATAAATGGAAAATGCATTTATTCAAAAAATGGCAGGGTTGCCAAAAACATTTCAAATGAAAAATAAAAGTGAAATTTCATACATTTAAAATTGTTGAAAATTAAAAAAAAATGTTTCATTACAAAATGGAGAAATATAGAGTGAAATTTCATATCCTCAAAAGGATTGAAAAATACAGCCAAAAATCTGAGCTATTTTTCACAAGCCATTCAAAGATAGCCTCTGTTTTTTTCCTAATTTTTTACTTTTCATGAAAAACTGCCAACGAATCAGATGAAAATGAAATATGAGTGAGCAACAAGAAAGAAAGAGAGTGGAGAGTATGCTTGCGTTGGAGAAAGCGAAAACATAGAAAGCTCTCTTTGTCCTTGCCCTAGCGCCCGTCGGGTTTTCTTGCAATTTTTTGGATTTCAAACTCAAATTAAAATGCTAGGACTAAATTGGCAGAGCTAAAACTGACATTCGGAATCAGCATAGTCGAATTTGTTAGTTTATGCAAATTAGATTGCAAATCTCGTCGGGCACCTGGTGAATGTCCATTGTTAGTTGGCTACCAGTTGACATCCGCTTAAAGACTTGATCATTGTACGTGTATTCAAAACGTATTGGGATTACTTTTGAATTTGTACCATCTCTTGAAAATTAAATATTTGACAACTAAAGCTCATTTTTCTTGTTCTGTTGCAGCAAAATTGAAGGCCCTATTATCAAGATCTGAATAATTAAAATTAATTTATCTATAAGTACCTATAATGAATCCAAGCGGTTACTTTGATACAAGTATTTAAGATAAATAATAACAAAACGGAGGGGAACAAAATAAGGTATTTCAAGGTTAATGCGTGAACTGTATCAACACTTTATGTTAAAAAAGATGGAATGATCAAAAATAAGTTTTGTTTGAAATCAAATATAACATGCTGTTAGGCAATCTGTTTCAGAACTTTTAAGATGCAAACAGAATTCCAATTTTAAATTCAAGAGCAAGAACACATTTTGTGAACCCTATGGGGTAGTTCGTAAGTAAACACGTAAAGTACTATAGTAATAGGGTACAATTCAAAAAGCTGAAAAACATTTTTTGTGTCAGAGTAATTATCAGTAAATTGTGTTTAGTTGTACAATGTACCCCTGTAGGTTTTATTAAAAAGGTTAAATAATCTCCAAATTATTATAAAAAGCAAATAAAATAAACCCAAAAGCCACCATAATCGCGAACAGCATTGTTTCAAAAATATTTTTACGGGGTAGGGTACAAAACAAATGCATAGCGTTAAAACAACAATATCTGATGGCATTGTTGACAGCAACTAGTTTATTGATAAAATCATTGTTTGAATATTTGACGCCTTGAAAAGCCAAAAGTCACTTTTATCCTGCCAAATGTTTGCATTTTAATCGAACCGAAGATAATTATATGTGCCAAAGAACGAAGATTAGCTTGATAACAAACATCTTTTAATTGTACTTTCGTGGGCAAGTATTATATATGAACTAAAGGGCAATAATAGTCTTAACCCTGCACCCAGTCTTATTTGTGGTTATAGGTCGCAGATTTCAATTATTATAAAATAAGCCGTTTATATAGAACTGTTGAGAAAAACCGTATCCTTAATTATTAGCATTTTACTTTTATTTTGTGCATTAAAAATTATAAAGCGAGAACTTGATTAAAATAAAAAAGTTTTCCCTTTTTTATTCGCAAACTCAAACTTGATGGCCTTTAAAAATTTTCCATTATGTAATTCTAGTCATTTTTTTCAGTGAAGATAATTAAAATTTAACGGCCAATATTTAAAAAATCTTCAAAATTAAAGATATTAGTGCAATAAAAGAATACCTGGCACCTTAACCCTTTAAAATTTAGAGTTATAAAACTAAATACTTACAGAAGTATTCAAAATGATGAAATATAAAAAAACAAAGAAGATAAAAGAATATCTGGGAATTTTATTCTAAGTCATTTAAACAATTTGATAAGAAGTTGTTGTTGTTTACTTTATTTGTGTGCTTTGCTGAACTTAATACATGAATGAATCAAATATCCTTTGAATTGTGGGTATTGGTTTTTAAAATAGGGGATTGTATATGCTGCCGGAAATTGCATGAAATTTCTTCAATCAGTTTTACAATGGATTTTGTAAACATTTTTATATTTTTTATCCCACAGCAAAGAGCTCTTTTTAAAACATTTTTTGTATGCAGTGCTCCGAACGAAACGAAATATTTCGTTTCGTTTCTACGAAATTCGAAATCGAAACGAAACGAAATAGCCAATATTTCGAAACGAAATAAGTTCGAAACGAAAGGAAAGGCATTTCGATTCGACGAAATCGAAATGAACGCCGTTTCGTTTCGAATTTCGTCGAAACCAAACGAAATATTTCGAAATGTACAAATGTATAAAATTTGCCATATATTTCTTGCCAAATTATTTGTGTGGTCAGAGCGGTCACGAATAATGATATTTACGTACCTGACCTGTACCACAAAATGTTTTGTGCTACTTCAACCAGGGAAGGAAAAACCCCGGGATTTTTCACCAAAAACCCCGACCCAGTGGGTTTTTGGGGTTTTTGCGGGTTTTTGGGGTATTTTGACTTTTTGGACTCTTTGGACTTTTTGCTATACATGGGGCACTGTAAAACAGTTCATCGAAAATAATCAAATACTAATAACTGTACATTATAAAGAGAGAAAAATAACTCCTTTTCCACTTTATAGCTCCATTAAGCGATAAAGTTTAGGGCCGTTCATATAAACGAATGGTAAATAATAAGGTAAAAATATTTATAAAAAAACCTAAGGTCCTTAAAATCCAAAGGAAATACAACATAATACATGAATTTATTTAGTATACCTAATAAAAAAAATTCAAACATAAAAAACTTTTTAGAATTTATTGTATGCCCTCTGCAAATACGATTTTTATTTTGCAAATGCAATTTATAGATTTTTAGACGCTCTTTCCAATAGTAATATTTTTGAAATCTGACGGTCACACCCCTCATTCCCTAGTGCCAAAAAATTGAGTTTATGGCTTAGTGGAGCTATAAACTTACACGTTTCTAGCTTAATGGAGGGATATTCCTTAGTGCAGCGATAAACTTTTATCGCTTAATAGAGCTATAAAGTGGAAAAGCGCCTGACTCTATTTAGTTAATTGTCAAATAAATATTTAAATAATAAAGCTACTATTGCGAACAATACAAATATTTGGTAATTACTTCAAAATAATAAGCATTTTTATTTGTTGTTAATAGGCCATCATTTAATTGTGATTAATTTAAGCTTTACAATAGTTTGCTCTATGCCCTGTTGCATATTACACCAAAAACCCCAAAAAGTCCAAAAACCCAAAACCCCTATGGGTTTTTCCTCAAATCTGGACCCCAAAAACCCGCAAAAACCCATAAACCCCGGGTTTTTCGAAAGTCGGGGTTTCGAACCCTGACTTCAACTTCAGGTACTTTGGAACTATTTCACATTTTCTACGCATTTTTTTAATTATGGAAACCATATTTCAGCTATTCACAACTTTGAACTAATTTTTCGAATGGAAAATATCTCTGTGAGTTGATAAAATTTTCCATAGGTGTGATAAATGTGTGGGAGATTTTGGTTAAAAAAATTCAGTTTTCTCTATTTGGCAGCAACCTAACGTTTTAGCCCGTTCTTTAGCGGCTTACATGGAAACCTTTGTCTGTCCGTCCGTAACACCGATTACGGCCGACAGAGTTGACCCATAACCCTAAAATTTTTCACACACGCTCTTTGATTTAAAACTGAAACTGAAAGTTAAAAGATGGTTAAATCGGTCTAAGGGTTGACCCGTGGGGGCTGACCCTAGCGGGTTGCTATAGAAAATTAATCTAAATCCACTAAAGCTGTCAAAACTCCTTGTCCAAAAGTAAAAATAAATTTTCCGGAAGAAAAAAATGTATGGTCATTTTTCAGGCTGAATTTCTCAATAAATATTGTAGTAAAATCAGTATTTTGGGACATTTTGGTCCAAAAATTGACCCGCGCTGATACCAAAATATACACAATTTTGGTTAGAGTTTTTTAGAGCTAAACTCAGTTGAGAATATAATAAAACTTAAAATTAAATTTCAAAAAAGTTAATCATTTCAAAAAAGAATTAACTTGAAAAGAACGGCCCTTCATAGCTGCTTGGAGTAGTGTTTGGATAAACTATGACCATACCAAAAGTCAGCTTTATACTGTGAGGTTTTAAAAACCCGTGGCAGTTGCCCAACAGGGTCCCTTTTTCTTTAAGAAGCTAATTTCTATTTGATATTCAGGGTATGATGGCGACAACAATGCGACATTCTGAGTTTCCATGCGACTTTTTTCTTCTTTATTCCGTTCTCTAGCGGCTTATATTGTTACTGTTGTCTGACCGTCTGTCTGTCTGTAAAACCGATTACGACCGACTGAGTTCAACGATTTCCGTTAAATATTGCACACACGCTCTTTAACTTAAAACTGAAATTAAAAGTTTAAAGATGGGTCAAATTGGTCCAAAGATTGACCCGTGGGGGCTGATTGTAGCAGGTTGCTATGTAAAATCCCATAAGCCTTGGATCGGGCAAAAAATGTTTTTGTATCATAGGCTTTCACAAAATTTGTTTCTTTTGTTCACATTGTAAGTTTGTTAGAGCCATTTGGCAATTCAAAAGACTTTTTACAGCATCCAAGATTAAATTATCTGAGTTTTCAAAGCAGTGTTTACAGAATTCCGTTACCATAGCATATGGTATTATTGGTATTCAAAGAGGATTTTAATGTTAAAATCTACAGTTCAAAACTCTACAAAACCTGAGCACGTGTTATATTGTATTGAAAAGTCACTAAGTCATTTATCTATGTGGGTTGCCCGATAGTCTACAAGCTCCTCACTGCAAACGAATGTTTTAAAAATCGAACTTTTTATTTAATATTTTAATGTTATACGCTAACACTTACGGTAACTACTACTTTACGGTAATTTTAAAAATAATTATAAAAATAGGGGGTGGTCCAATAGATTTCCTCTGAATATTGGCATTGGCAGTCAATCTTTCTCTCAATGTACAGAATTTTTTTTATACAAACGATATAATACATGCAAATGTCCAATGTGTTTCCACTGTTGTTACTTGAAAAAAAGAGACCAAAAACAATAATCTTAGAAATATATTCACAAATGGTTAAAACTAATGATTTGATTTATTTTCTATTTTCAGGCACTATTTTTCAACCTTGAGAGCCATCCCCAATTTCCATCATTCCGGCAATGTGTCACTTCCGGCTTTCTTTCAAAAAAGAAAGATGCCAATTTATATTCAATTTTCTCCGTTTCTGCTTTGTAAGCAAACGTGAACATCTAATTTAATTTAAACCATATAAAACAAAAAATACTAAATCCTTGTTTTGGGCATAAATGTGACAGTCAAATCCTGAACGGCAAGATTTAAAGAATAATACCATAAAAGTTCAGAATTTAGAGGCTGGAGAACCGACACGACAACATTGTAAATCCTGGCCCTTATTCGCTTCTGCTCTTTAGTTGGACTGTCACAAAGTTCTTAGAGTTGTTTTGAATTTGTTTTTTTAACAATGAGGTAAATTATCTAAAGGTATTTCATTGGTATGAATAATTTTAGGTATTTTGCCCCCCTATTTGTGATCCTCTTCACTTTTTCCGCAATTATGATTGAGCTCATCAAAAAGTCTAGGCAGCAAACGGAGTGCTTGACAGGTTCAACAAGTTCAAGGGGAAGAGTTTGTCGAAATAGAAGGCTGCAAGCGAATGGATTAGAGGGTCAAAACATGGGTGAGACTTCAAAGAATATAGTTTATTAAATAACAAGCAGCTTGTTCAATTTCACTATAAACCGAATATAAATTAACTCTCTAAAAAACCATGGGAGGAAAATGTCTTAGCATGTGATGAGCGTCCGTCTTACAAGCAAACTTACTTTTCTTTGGAGAATATATAATCATGGTATAATAGACTTTAGAAGAGAGATAATGAGGATACACATCTATTTTTAGATGCAAAAAATCATATTTATACTTACAATGGACACTGAGACCTTGCCTGACAAGGATTTCAATCTAATTAGCATAAACCAACTAATTTGACTATGCGGATTCCGAATGTCATTTTTAGCTCTGGCAATTTAGTCCTAGTATTTTTAATTTGAGTTTGAAATTAAAAAATTGCAAGGAAACCCGACGGGCGCTAGGGAAAAAAGCAAGAGAGTTTTCTATGTTTTCTCCAACGCAAGCATACTCTCTCTCTTCTCTTTCTTCCTTGTTGGTTACTCATATCTGATTTTTTCTCTCAATTTTACAGTGTTGGCAATTTTTTATGAAAAGTGAATTTTTTTAAACAAAAAATATAGAAAGTTGGGTAAATGCTGAGGCTATTTTACTTTAATTTTTTTGGCTTAAACTGCATACAGTTACGATTGAAATTTTTATAAATTAGTAAAGATTAAAGACTAAATATTCAGGGTTAGCAGTAAATAAATAGAAAATGTATTTATTCATAAACTGGCAGGGTAATAAGTAAGTAAAATTTCAAATGAAAAATAAAAATTGAAATTTTACGTAAATTCACACCTTTAAATTTGTTGAAAAATTAAAAAATACAATGAAATTTAATACCTTTGGAATTGTTGAATAGTAAAAAAAATTGAAAAATAATTAGTGAAATTTCAATAATTTTTCATTGAAAAATATAGAGTCAAATTTCATATCATCAAAAGAATTGAAAAATTAAAAGTTAAAAAAACTAAAAATCTGGGCTATTTTTCAAAATTTTCACAGACCAATGAAAAATAGCCTCTGTATTTTCCCAATTTTTTCACTTCATGAAAAAATGCCTAGTGCTTGGACCGTTCCGTTCCCGGAACGTTTTTTCGTTTTGTTCCGTTTCAGTTCGTTTCAAGCAAAAATCGCTTCGTTTCAGAAGTTGAAACGAAACGAAAAAATGTGTTTCACTGGTAAACCGAAACGAAACAGTAATTTTGAAACGCGTTTTTTTGTTTATTACTTAAAATTTATATCTATAAATATAATATCCCAATCTCACTCCTTCAAGTCTCAACAAGTCGTATTTGTTGTGTTCATGCTGTGTTGGGGTTGAGACTTGCTCATGGTATGGTCGGACCCTTATGGGATATGGTTATGCCCATATGTCTAGAATAAATTTCAGGGCCGTATCTTATTGGTTACGTTCCGTTGTTTTATAAAAAAAATAAAAATATGACAAATATTAAAACAAATATTTTTGTAAATTAGAAATGATTAAAAAATTCAAAAAAATGTTAAATTTTAATTTTAAAAAATACACGGCCCTGAAATTGTTTGTAGATGTATGGGCCAACCATCTCAGCAAATTCTCAACAAAACATGAACACAAAAATTGTTTTGAGGGTTTTGAGTCCTTTCAAGTCAGAACACGGTATGTTTGTTGTGTTCATGGTTAATATTCTCATGCTTCGACGCTAAATTTAAATTGAATTAAGAAGATTCAAAATTCCATCGAGAAACGCGTTTATCTCGTTTCGTTTCGTTCCATCGCAATAAACGAAACAAAACGAAACGATTTTCTCGAAAACGAAACGGAATTTTTTGTTATCGTTTCAGTTTAGGATTTGAATTGAAACGGAAAGCGAATTTTCGAACGAACTGAAACGGTCCGAGCACTAAAAATGCCAACCTTGTAAAATTTTAAGAACAAATCAGATATGAGTAAGCAACAAGGAAAAAGAGAAGAGACAGTATGCTTGCGTTGGAGAAGCGAAAGCATAGAAAACTCTCTCGGTTTTCCTTGAATTTTTTTAGATTTCGAACTCAAATTAAAAATACTAAATTGCCAGAGCTAAAAATGTGATATTCGTAAACAGCATAGTCGAATTAGTTAGCGTATGCTATTTAGATTGCAAATCTCGTCGGGCACCTGGTGAGTGTCCATTGTTAAATAAACAGAAATTTCTGGCGCTTTATATAAGAAGGACTGAACGTTTTTATTTTAAAGCCATTTTTATTATTTATTACGGTGTTAACGATGTTTTTGTAATCTGTGTTTGAAATCAGCTATATACATAGAAACGAGTGAGAAATTCCGTATGCATAAAAGAAAAGTGTTGAGTTGGCACAGATGAGTGAACAAACAAGGACAAACTTTGGAATATCAACCTCATTACAAATTATGGGGAGGTTTTAACTCAGGGTTCACAAAAAGTTATTTTGCTTGCTGTCGGTTTTATGATGTTTCTGATATATCACGGTATATGATCGTTTATTTTTAATCGTTCATTCTAAGTTTTTGTTGTGATAGAAGCCTTTTACCCCCTTACTGAGTTTTTTTAAATATGATTTTGTCACTGTAACTGCTAGAAATTTTGTGCTATAAAACTATTTAGTTTTCGTGGGATTTTTAGGAGACAAAAAGATAAGCTAGTATATATAGCTTGGTGGCTTAGAAAGTCGTTTGCTGTTTTGCTTTTTGAATGACGTATACTTTTATTTAATAAAAATTACAGAACCTTGCTAAATCCTTGCCGAAGTTTATTTAAGTAATAGTTCATATCAACAAAGCACTTTATTAATTTCCTCAGAGGTGATGTTTGCAAAACTTAGTGCCATTAGTATTCTATTTTGGCATTAACCTGAGACTCACCGTAACTTGTGAAATAAATCCTTCAGTAAAATACAACAAGTCCAACAACACAGCTTGGTCGTATTGTACTTACTATTTTTTAAAGTATGATTGCATACTTTTTAAGCAAGTTTTGTAAGTTGCTGATTTGTATAAGTAGGATTTAAGTAACAATTTTTTTAAAACTGACTTTAAATCATTAAATCCCCTCTCAAAATAATCCCCCCCGTTTAAGAAGGTTTGAAGTATTAACTCCCCCGGGGGATTTATTTCACAAGTTACGGTAATACTTTGAGTACTTTGTTTACAAATTTGCATTTCCAACAATCAAGGGTGACCTATTTTGCCTCTTTTTCCTCGATTTTTCTATAATTAGTTGAAATCACTAAGACTTAAAACCCATAAAATTTTTTAACCAATAAAACAAACTTTTCAATCGATTCAAACTCCACAAACTAACTTCTTACATCATTTTACATTTTTAAAATTAAAAACCAATTTCATTCCATCTTTTTTAAAGACATTTGCATTGAACCAAGTTGAACCAACAAGAAAAGTATAGATCTAGTGTGTAAAATAGGTAAATAATACAAAGTAGAAGACACAAATACAATTTTTAGGCATAACATTGCTGATTGAACTCCTATATCATATATGCAATTGGAAGTTTAAAAAAGGGAATAACCTCGGCTGAAAACTGAATAATTCTTTTAATAACACTTATTAAGGGGTGAAACTTCTTTATGGAAACGTTCTGTTGTCTGGTTCGAAGATGGACCAAATCAGTCACACCCCGAGAACTTTTAAAACAACTGTGGGGGTTGATCAAAAGGGTCACCCTGACTACAAGTTTGGTAAATCAAACTATGCATTTGTTATTTAGGACTCCCAGGGTAATACCATACCAATTTTTAAGTACAGAACAGAACAGTAAGTTAAGAACAGATACAGAACAGAACAGTAAGTTAAGAACAGATACAGAACAGAACAGTAAGTTAAGAACAGATACAGGTACTCACACACACACACACACACAACTGTTTTTTATTCCCTGACTTTTTAAATTACTTTGACGATTTTTAAGTTTTTAAAATCAATAAATCACAGTATAATACACTTACATACACTTATCACTCGAAACACGTTTGAAAACTGGAAGTTTGGCGTAATTCTGAAGTGTTTTAAACTTATTGTGTAAAAAGTTTATGGAGGGAAAAAATATTTCCCTTTACAACTCTAACTCCCATGTGTTTATTTACTATTTGTGATAGAGTGTGTTGATAAGATAAAATAACGAAAACATTATGTTTTATCTTTTACTGATAAGGATCCCCTTTGTTCCTTTCATGCGAGGGTTTTGTGTTTATTTACTTTTGAAGGAACCTTTTTGTCCGTCACAACCGACGGATTAATAAATGGCTTAAAAATGGTCATTATGACCCTGTGACCTCCTAGTTCGAATTTTGATAAGCCAAGTGACTCCCTAGTGGATAAACATACTATAAATAATGTCTGACCCAGGGGACACAGGGGGCAGTACTCGGCCCGGTCCTGGGATCCTGGGAAAACAGAGACGTTCAGTCTCCCCCAGAAATCCCACTGTGTCCAAAAAATATACTGCAATAGCCGACTCTGGATGGCTTCTAGATTTTTTAGAACTGCATTCTCAGGGGTCTGTAAATAAATATGATCTTTTCCTGCGGTATTCAACTTTTGCTCAAGAGTCAGGAGTCGGTAGAGTTTCCGACTCGCAGTTCGGAAAGTTGGTCAACGAGTTGTTCCATGTTGTCACTACTCGTCGCACGGCCGCTGCCAATTTTCACGTGGGCATCCATTTGAAGACTTTTGATACAGCCTCTCCTAGTGATAAGGACTGGGATTTAATGCTTTCCGGTTTGAAAGTATGTGCAACGCTTCGGTGCTGCCCCCGTTCAGCTAGGATGAAAGTTGCAGCGGCTTTGACTTCCGTGATTTTGGAGGTCATCAATAATAATTCCGAAGGGGCCTAGGGGAACTTATTCCTGTTTCCATACGCGGTCTTACAGACGACGAAGCTCTCGTCGAATAAGACCTCACTGACCCCGTGGGTCAAACAGAACCTTCGAAAATGGAAGTGTGATCTAATTTCTGCCTTTCCGGAAACTCGTTTACCCCGACTTTTTAAGGTCAACGCCGATCCGTTGAAGGACTTGGCGAAAAAGGTGGAGGCCAAACTGGCCGATGCAGATGTCAACGGGAGCTTTGAGGCTCCTAACCTCAGATGAGAAAAACGATCGCTCCCAAGGATGACACCACAATTCAAGCCCTTTTGGACAAGCATCCGCCACACCCCCAACAAGTTAATTTCCCGGAAACACCGGTATCACAGGAGGAACTACCTCCGATATCTTTAGAAGAGGTCACAAAAGCCATCTCATCGTTTCCATCAGGGTCAGCCGAAGGACTAGACAGTCTAAGACCCCAAATTCTTAAGGATCTTCTCTCCCCTCGATTGGAGGAAACAGGAAAGGACCTGTGTAACGCAATTGTCAAGTTGATGGAACTGGTCATAAAAGGAGATATTCCACACCCTTTTCGACCAATCTTTTATGGAGCAACTTTGACCGCTTTGAAAAAGAAGTCAGGAGACATCCGTCCCGTTGCAGTTGGGAATACTTGGCGTCAGCTATCGGCTAGGATAGTCTTGACTGGGATGACCCCAACGTTAATCGAAATCTTTAAACCCTATCCGCTAGGAGTTGGATAAGAGGTGGGGCGGAAGCTGGAGCCCACGCAGCGCGGATTTACTTTTCCGCCACCCACGAGGGCCCACGTACCCTTTTAAAAGTTGACGCAAGAAACGCATTCAATGAAATAAGGAGGGATGTATTGCTTTGTGCAGTGAAGAATCAATTTCTGGTTTTCTTCCCCTACATCGAATCCTGTTACAGGGAGCCATCAAATCGGTACTGCGGCACCACACTTATCCCCTCGCTTACCGGAGTCCGACAAGGAGACCCGTTGGGACCTGCTCTCTACTCCCTTGTCATCCAGTTTATTGTTGAAGCAATTGAAGATGAACTTAATTTATGGTTCTTAGATGACGGTTCTGTAGGTGATACCCCTTAGAAAACCCTAAGGGCACTGGAACTTATCATCGAACGAGGGAAGGATGTAGGGTTAACGCTTAACCCCGCTAAGTGTGAACTGGCTATACTTGGGGCCGATGAAAGTACTGAGAGAGACATATTGGACCGTTTTCAACAAGTTGCACCGGGGATTCAAGTACTCTCGGCTACCTCAGCCACTCTACTAGGTAACCCCTTATCAGAATTAGACATAGAAAAACTTTTAGAGGATAAGACTGAACATTTGAAACATCTTGCATCAAGACTTTCTCTCCTTTCATCCCATAGTGCCTTTTATTTACTACGTGCATCTATTGCCACACCAAGACTTATTTATTTTCTTCGTTGTGCCCCTTCGTATAAAAATCGGGGTCAATTAATGGAGTATGACTCAGTGTTGAAGTCTACACTGGAGTCCATACTTAATACTCAGCTTTCACCGGGGTCTTGGCTGCAGTCTTCTCTTCCCGCTAAGAAGGGAGGTTTGGGGGTTCGTCATGCTGTGGAGACCGCGCTTCGTCTTTTTTGGCGTCGCTTCACAGTGTGCTTTCTCTTGTCTCTCTACTTTCACTTGAAGAATTAGTGTCCTTAGACATGTCCCTGGAGGAGGCCAAGGATTATTGGAGTCGGTTGGTAGTTGTAGACTTTCCCTCTGAAGAAGAAAGAGGGATTCAAAAATGTTGGGAAGAGCCAATGGTGAAATTGGCAGTGGATTCTCTTCAACTGGCCGCTACTACTTTGGAGGATAAGGCACGTTTTTTGGCCAGTACTCCAAGTCACGTTGGGGACTGGTTATCAGCTATTCCTTCCCCTACACTAGGCACCCATTTGTCTGATGAGACATTTCGAATCTTGTGTGCGCTTCGCTTGGGAGCGAAGATTTGCGAACCCCACAAGGGCCCCTGTGGAACCCAAGTATGTGAAAGAGGTTACCACGGATTATCATGTAGGAAAAGTGCAGGTGCGTGGTCTCGTCATGAGGCTGCCAATGATGTCATAGCCAGAGGTTTACGCTCTGGCTATGAAGTTAGAGAAGTACCTTGTGCTCGTGAACCCCCTGGCTGTTCTTCGGATGATGGAAAACGTCCAGACGGTATGACCCTAATACCCTGGATTCGTGGGAGAACATTAGTTTGGGATTTTAAATGTGTTGACACTTTCGCTCCGTCCCATGTGGGAGGTATGTCTGTTCGACCTGGCTCCGCGGCTGAAGCGGCGGAAGTCAGGAAGTGTAATATTATGACTTGCTTTGTGACCGTTTTGTTTTGGTCCCAGTAGCTATTTAAACGTGTGGAATTTGGGGAAAGGAAGGGCATTATTTTATAAAAGCGATAGGACAGCGTATTTCTACTGTGTCAGGGGAAAGTCGTTCAACGGCCTTCCTCATACAACGACTTTCTCTCGCAATCCAAAGAGGAAATGTGGCTTTAATTTTGGGGACTTTGCCTGCGGGTAAAGAGCTATCTGAAATTTACTTTTTGTAAAAGCGATTCCTGGAAGTGACTCCGGGACCTCGACAAAACTTTCTCCATGGGGGTTAACATCCGCTTTGTCTTCAAAACATGATGAGAGTTTTGGGATAGCTGACACTATGTCCTCAATTGCCTCGTCATCTTTTACACTTGGACCTTTGACAGCCAAAAGGTTTGAAGTCAACGGTTTTGTTTCTTCCTGTTCCACTTCGGTCTGTACTTCTTTCTCTTGCTCAAATTGATGATTGGCCAGATCTCGAATTCCAATTGCTTCTAGGGCTGAGAATTGGTTCGATGGGACTTGACTGTTGCTGTCAATGTTTGGACTGTCAGTCCTTGTACAATCATGGCAGAGTATGAACTTGACGCTTGCAACTTTCCCTGTGTGGTCCAACTCAATACAGTTTCTACAGCTGTAAGTCCATTCGTCAGCTCTACAATCCTTCCAGTGTACAGTTCTCTGATTACATCCGATCCAATTAACAATTCAACTGGACTGGGGTTTGGACCGCAATCTGTGAACCAAGCTCCTTTCCGTCAAAGCTCAGTAATCCATGGACCTTTATCCACTTTGGAGACAGATTCACAACTATGTTCGGCATCCAACACATTGAGGTTTAGAGATTTAGAAGTTTAGAGCGTCTCTATTGTTGCCAATCACATGTACCTTGTACCATTTGTACTTTTTAACTTGTGCGTGGACTCCTATGTCCTATATGTTCTTCTCCTTCTGGAGAAAGTTCCAACTCTTCAACACGAGATCTCAGAATGTATGATCTCTCCGAGCCGCTGTCGATGAGAACACGAATACTATGCCATCCACCCTTTTTATCGAAAACTTTCACCAGGAGGGTCGGTAGAAAGGTGTTTGTCGAACAAGCCAAGTTTGCATTTGACACATGACCAGTTTCACTAGTAGTTGGAGGCTGTTGTTGTGTTGGTGGTGGCGGTGTGTATGGACCTGAGAGGGATTGTGTGGACTTTCACTTTGAGAGTTTTTCTCTTGGTTATCTGGGCACATGAGAGCAACGTAATTCTTGTAGGTTTGATAGGTTAGGTTACTGCTACTTTTGACTATAAAATATCATTTTTTGCAAAATGTGGCAAATTTAAACCAGTTTCCCATTGCAACCCCTAAGATCAGCCCCCACGAGCCAACCCCTGTACCGATTTAACTAATTTACTCCGTGCCATTTAGTTAGTTCATTTACAGGTCCTTAACACTGAACCATTAAATTTTGTAGTTTTTTTTTTAAATAAACACAGCATTTTGGAACATTTTGGTCGATAGATTGAACGTGGTGGTCGACCCTATTGAGCTTATACAAAATAATTAATAATTTGCGTTAGGATTTTTTTAGAGCTAAAATCAACCAGGAATGTGATAAAAATCAAGATTAAACTTGAAAAAATTGATAGAAATGTTTAATTTAACATTGAAGGCATGTACTTTACAAAGCTGCATGGACTTTACAAAGCTGCTTGGAGTAGTCGTTTAAAATTATGATTTGAAATATCGGTTTACGGGTTTAGGTTAGGTTATTTCGTTTAAAGGACATGGCACAAAGTAGACGGGATTTGGCCTTCTATGGATTTTTCTAAATTTTTTATATGTTGTGCATATTAATATTATGATCATTTTTTAGTATTGCGCCGACCCTCTAACTTGACCCTATTGACCTCTAGAAGGGTCAAAAGATCTCCAAAAGGAAGATATTTTTTGTCTCTTACCCGGACATATGATACACCAAAAAATTGGAAATTTAATTCTAAAAAACAAATACCAAAGTACTTGACCTCTGTGAC
>JAQGBQ010000272.1:0-27897 GCA_034698485.1 Vertagopus arboreus | reverse complement strand
TCGCAAGAGAAGATTTGCAAAAGAATACACCCAAAAGCAACTCATCTCCTTTCAGATCTCATATCTACTCACTTGTTGACTTTTATTATGCAAAACCCGGCTGACCTTGAGTCTTCAACTCTTGAATCTCTTGAAGACTTGAAGTTTTGACTGTTGAGCCTCGCTACAAAAATCTCTCTGGACTTACCTCCTTGTATATAATAATATTGAATTGTTCCAACTCAAATGCACCTCAATAAGAATCAACAATTTTATTGTAATGATTACAGAACGGTTGAACTATTGAGGACGAAAGAAACTAAAAGTATTTTAGCAAAGATTCCCCTGATTTTTTTGTCTATGAAAACCGCATTGTTTCAATGGGCTGGGTTTAAAACCTCCTCAACATCATCATAACTTATAATATGGAAAGAATTAAACAAATGCACTCGTCTCAAAAAATCCTCATCCAAATATTTTTTTACGAGTCCTGAAGAATCTTGAATCTCTTTGTTTATGAGTTTTTTAAGTTCTTCTCACTCACACAAATGCATTTGTGTGTGATAAACTGACACTCGGAATAATCTTTGAATCACGTGTCATCTTAAGTCATCTATGAGCTTGTAATACGTCTTGGTGTTTGCGACTAGGACAAATAAATTAGCATCGAAATTGGAGTATTAATTCAGACAATTTACATAAAATAATGTAACCTGGAAGTATGTAATAGTCATGAGTCTCTCTGGAGTTTGGAGAACGCCCGATGACATGACACGAAGGTTTTGCATGGCTAACTTATACTGATTGTTGAAATCTTAGGGGGTCTTCTTTGCATACAAATTAGTAATTAAATAGAATTGTGACAATTAAATCATTGAAATTGATAACTTCACTTTAAATCGTTTAAAAAGGTTAACATACAAATTGAATTTTTTCCTCAAGTGAAGTGCTCTTTCTTTCCTGTAGTCAATTTGTTAGAAATTAGTTAATTAATTCAAATCTGTCAACGTTATCAGATAGTGAAATCTTCCCAAGGCTATTATTCTAAAGGGCTAACTAACCTTCTCAAATCCCAAAATTATCAGTTCATCAAGATCGTTTTTAATAGTTTATTAGTTTAAGATTCGATTTCAGATTTGATTTCAGATAATCGAAAATAGATAATCGCTTCATTACTCAATAGTTTGATATGAAATGTAATATGACATATATGACACCCCGTTTAGACACCTTCAACAATTCAACTATTCAAGTCCAACCTACACAAAACAAATACAAAAGCCAGCACACCTAGAACTTCTCTTTTGTTGTATTATGGATTTTTAAACATTTAAAATGTTGAACATGACACAAATGGTTTCGATTCTCTAAGCATGTTGTGATGTTAATAAAAAATGTATTTAATATAATATAAAATACATATAATGAATAATGACATTAATTTCATTTCAATAAATGTACTAGCAACACAGCCTTCCTGATTCTTATCCCCAATCGAACCAACTGGAACGAAATAAACTCAAAATATAAAAGCATATAAAGAAATTGAGAATTGCAAAAATAAAATCCTTTTGTTAATTTCTATTCAAACATCTTGTTAACATTTGAACATTCGACATTATTGTCAATTTTTGTTTTATACAAAAATAAAATACTCATGCAAAAAAATACCTAACCAATTGACCTATTCAAGTTATCAAAGTGTGACGACACGAGACACGACTACTGGTCAAGTTCTTAAAGAAAGTTGCAAATATTTTGCATTTACAAATGACAAAGAATGCATTTTCCTGTCCTTGATATTGGCTTTAGATTAAGAAAAAAATTAGAAATGGTTTATTTCTTCTTTCCATTTGCTTTGGCTTTGACTTTGACTATTTTATTTTGTAAATTCCATTATTGGAAATATTTTTACAAGTCCAGGAAGTAGAGTCGAATCAAAGTATCATCCTCGTAATTAAAATATTTGTTATTTTTTCTGTCGATAAATTATAAACTAAATTCAAAACATGACCGACAGCTGAATCTACGGAAATTTTTTGAATTTTTTTCTTTGCATCTAAGGTTAATTTTATTAATTTATCAAACGTTTAAAAGCAAAAAAAATTAATAAACAAACATACACTTGAGTTGGTTAACAAACAATGAGGATTAATTACTCTTGTAAGAAGTCTCTAGGATTTGTAATGTGAACACAATAAAGCACATATCCAACTACTACTACGCATATTATATTAATAGTTTGAAAGAATTAATAATATTATATTTAATTTTTAAATGCCAAGGGTATCCATCACCTCGCATATCTCTGATTGTGAGAGATAGCGAAGCTTATGAAGTTAACTAATTTAAGCTCTATTATAAAGACGGAGACAGTTAGCATTGAGAGTTGGGATTCAAAAAAGTGATATAATGATAATAAAGGCTAATATTTGATTAAGTGATTAAATGATTGAGCTATTAAGTCAAGTGCTTTCGTTTTATACGTTCCTTTTCAAAGCTAATCTCCCCTTTGATTAAATCAGCCTTTGAGGCTCTGGCTTTGAAAAAGAATACAATTAATAGGAAATTAGTTTAAAATCAGGTATAAAAAATAGAGAAAAATTAGACTCGATTTCTTGAGGTTTTTTGGGATTCGAGTACGTGTGTTTGTTTTTTGTACTAATTGCAATGGACAGGGTTAAATAATTTTGTCTTTTAGTTGCATTTAGTCTTTGAAGGATTGCCGACCGATGTAAGTTGGTGAATAATTGTTGGTTTTAGTTATTATTTGAATACAAATGTCAAAACCGGATCTAATTTTGATTTTGAAGAAAATTAAATCTGAAAACTAAAATAAATGTTGAACATGAAAAAGTACTTGAAAGAAATACAGGAGCAACTTGTCAAATTGAAGAAAAATCTTTACAGACTCTAATTTGACACAGTCTTGTCATCAAAACTATCTTGATTGACTTATGTCTTACAGATTTTATTTTATGCATGGAATGTCATTTGCAAATTTTTAGTGCAATTTTTCGCAAGGTTGAACTTCACTACGTTCTTTGAGTTGGGTACATTCGAACATTTGAGATAAAAAGCAATTGTTTAGTTTTTTTTACATTTCCAAGACATGAGACATGACGAGTCGTATGGAATAATGACGCATATGTACAGATATTTCTTATATTAATATTTATGTTATCACGATATGAAATCAACCAACATTTCTATGAATGTTTATTTAGTATAGAATCATTAGATTGTTGAACCGTTGAAACTTTAATGTCAGGCAGGATCTCAGAAATGTTCAGAGCTTGTGGTATTTTTTTCTTCTTATATAAAATCATTATAAAATAATACAACAGACTGGAGATAATCGAACAGGATATTCGTAGATAAGGTGGGGCTTCTATTAAATACATATTTGCTACTTTGTAATTTGCAATTTTCTTGCTTACTATTTATTAGACTCTTACGATATTATAGTTTCATGGTGAAAATGCGGAATTGTACAATGCATTTGAGTTTTTTTCCTCACATGTAAAAATATGGTTGAATATGAAGTAGTATACTACATGTAATCTGTTGAAAGATCAGTCTCGAGGGATTCTTTTCAAATCAAAATATTTTAATAAAAAAGGTCAGTAATTTATGATTAATGATTAATGAGACTATCTCTATTATTTATTGATACAAATTAGGGCTGCCAACTAACTATAGCCAAGTCCAGGGTGATTGATTGCCTTTTCACCAGAACCTATTGAGATTTCAGGGGCGTTTGCTACTTAACCTTAACCTTAACTGATTTATTGTTAATTAATTCATAATTTTATAATACACATCCCGGACTTATCATAACAAGATATTTTAAGTTGTTTGATTCTAACATGGTGGCATGTCGTAATAGAAATATAAAGACAAATAGATGCCAATCATTAATTTCTTAATGAAATTTGCATGAAACTAGGTAACATTATTGCTGACTATATGTATGGTGCGAAAATAATGGCACTAGAAATTGGCAATTACCAACTACCACGTGAATTACAATTAAATATAATTTATGGATTTGTTTTCCAAAATAGTTTCCTTAAAATCTTTAGAAACACATAAACATAAAAATAGTTTAAAACGCCCCTACAGACACTCTGCTAACACAAAAATGACTAAAAATCCTGGATATGCCATAACCACTAGAATTTGCATAGAAATCACTTTAAATTTGTAGAGGATGAATTACGACGGAAAAGAAATGGGAAATAGTCCTTATTAGAAAGAGATGATTTTTTGCAGATTCCTCATTAACCACACGATTCAAGAATTATCTCCTTATCTCTAGTATCGATCATCGCATTATTCATGGATTTGAATCAATAGGCAAATGGCAACTGAAAAAAATCGAAACGACCTAGCCCATCATCATCCCTACAATTTAATACGCCCACCTGTGCAAAATCACTGACTACAGACAGAGGAGTCCGGATCCTCAAGCGAATTGTAGATTTAATCGATTTACGATTATGTGAATCGATAACAATCAACAATCTACCATCAACAATGATCATGATTATAGACTTTCTGTGCATCGTTATGCATTTAATAACTTAATCTTGAGGAACAACCGAGCAAAAAATTAGGTAGCAAAAATAATGCATGACAAGAGTCTGGGCAAATTGCTTATCTATCATTATTATTGATGTCATTATTTACTAATAAAGATATTTATTCTTATTTTTTTGAACCTTACCCAACTTAAGTTGTTTACAAGTCCCACAAATCTCTGTCCAAATCCAACCATTTTGAGACGAAAAAAAGTTTGTACACGAATGTCAAACAAAAAACGAATGGAAATCTCGAAATCTAAAGTGGGCAACTCCAGAGTAAGTCTCAGCTTTTTAATCCACGCGTGTTGAATTGGAATAGTTCACTTCGATGTAAATTCATTGCAAAATAATTTGCTATTTTTTTAATTTTAAAAATAATAAAATCCTACAATGTCTTTGCCTTATCAACTGAACGACACAATCCAGTTAGATGAAGAAAAAAAATACTACAGTTATTCCAGAGTTCGTGAGAATTCACAATAAAAATTGTTTCTGATGACCACAGGTAGTAAATGAATGAAGCCGGTGAATGTCCAAGCTTAGTTCACAGTGAGGTGTGTCTCAATTTGCTGATTCCTTGTTGGTGGACAGAGATGCAGAAGTGCTTAAGTCAACTGAGAACAATTGGGTCTGTGAGTCTGGAAGTCTTGAAATTTTTGGTTCTTCTTGTTGGGAAGTCTTGAACTTGAAGAGATGAGACTCGAGACCTGGACAAGATACATAAATATATTATTGAGTAATGATTAAGTATCAACCTTTGATAATGGCTGATGTTAGTGATGATATAGCCTTCTTCTATAGAGATTTCGAAGTTTTTGAAGGGAGTCCCGTGCCATTATATCATCTCATAGATATTACATACCATCGCCACAGACTAACAAGCACATGCAATAAGCTATAAGAGAGTAGTAATAATGTATGGGATTTTGTTGTGGAATGTGAGGTGGATTGGTTAGATGGGGATTATTATTATTATTGCATACCTCTCAGAGATTTACCTGAGACCATTTTTTCCGGCAACACCTTATATACTCCAATACTTCTTGTACTACTACTATCACTATACGGAGGCTCCAATAGCAGGCTACAGATGTTCTTCATACAAAAGATCTCAAAGCGTGGACTTTGTTTGTATGGATGTATTAAATCTATGAAATTCCTCACTAAACTATTTCATCCATTCAATCCGAGTCTCTTTGTTTAGATCACATTCCTTCGCCGGGGGAAGAAGCTACTGGTCTCAAATATGAACCCATCATAGCAACACCACAACCACTGGATTCTCTCTACAGTCTCATTTGATACGGATCGTTTTATTAATCTTGTATCAACTGTTACAGCACAATTTGTGAATTTCCTTTAAATTATATGAAAACTGATTGTGAGTAAATGTTCTTTTGATTTAATGGTGAGCTACAGATTATTTTTTTTAATCTGTCAGTTAAAATACAACAAGTAAAATAAAATGCGTAAATTACTATGCAAACTTTTTACCAGTCCAAAAAATCAAAATATAAAAATTTCAAATTATCATTGTATTTTATGTGTTGAATCAATTTCAATCAATATGTCAAATTTAATGTTTGCAAAAAGTATACGTTTAGTGCATAGGCATAACTGCGCGATTAATATTGCATGCTCTTTTAATTGGTACTTTTAATATCCAGATTCCATTCTTAACAGAAAGGTTTTACTTTTATAAAAATACCGTTTAGAAATGTTGAACCCTAATTTAATTGAATAATTTACTGGTACTGTAACACACAACGTTTTCCTTTTAAAAAGCCGGCATTTGATCTCAAAAGAATTTATGCAACAATAACAACGAAATGTACAACAAGGAAGGAGTATGACTGACTATAATAATAAGAAATTACATGACATATGCATTCAAATACCGGATGGATTTTTTTAAGCCCAAGATCTTGAGTTGAACCTCAACATTGGAATTCTTCTGCCTTCACCACACACAGCCAGACATGAAAGACGCCAGTGCAAATGCCAAAAAATTGCTAAAAACATTAAAACCTGATTTTCATCCTTTTAATTATTTCAGTTTTTACAATACACTCCGAACTTCTCTTACTTCCGCAATTCATTTCATACTGTCATATAGATTACTTTTCACTTTACTCAATATCAATTATAGAGAATGGCAATTAAATGTCTTCAAATTCCTAAGTAAAAGTTATGGAGTTGTTGATGTTCCATATCTAATATCCAAATCCAACTATGCGACTAGAGAAAATCCATAAACTCCATAGGTTAACTCACGACCTGGTGAAGAATGATGGGACGATGAGGACGGATGTGACTTTTAAAACTTTTTATCAGCGTGACCATAGGCGTACCCTTATAGAATAGGACTTAAAAGCTATATATAGGGACTTGATACTGTAAATTTCAAAACTTGAGAACTTTGATATTATATTAATTAATTCTTAGAATAATCTCGTGTGTTTTTTATATATGTTTGAGATACGCCTCTGTAATTCGTGACTTTATTCTGAAATTCTCGTGTGAAAAATGCGTAAAAGTTATTTATCTTTTGATTTGGTTGGCCGAAGGGTCGAGATTTTTTAGGAATTCCTGAGATTCCTCGAGTGTCGAGTCAGTCAGTATGCATTTTTTTACTTTGTGGTCTGGATGGACAGGAATGTTTATGAACAACTCCCTTTCATCGCTTATTCTTCGTCTATCTTCCTCCGTTCTTGCTTACATAAATCACATAAACACCCTCCTTTTTTATTGGCCAGATTAGCTATCGGCTACATAATTCATAATTACTTCGTCTACATTTGAACAGAATTTGCACATATTTGAAGGTTAATTTAAGTTTGCAGAGTTTGTTCCCGATGAACCTCGCAAATTATTCCGTTTCGTGTTATCTTCATGTGTTTTTTATTAATGTGCGTTTGTCATTTTTTGAAATTTTGTTGCAAATAATATATGGATTTAATTCCCTAATAAAGATCCATCAATATCCATCAATATTCCATCAATATGTAACAAATGAATTTTAAACGGAATCAGTTTTTTATAGTTGAGAGTTGAGATCCATTATCGGATTTTGGGTATCTAAATATAAGTTGTTTTTAAACCGATTGATATATTGGTAATTCATTGTGCATTATTTCTTGTTGTTGGATGACATTTGGGTTTTGAACATTAAATATTTTAAAAACTTCTTTTAATTTTATTTCTGTCATTTAGTGCAATTTGCTAAAAAAAATCATAGTTAAGAAACTGCTTAGTAATAATTAAAAATGTATTCCTTTGTCTGTAATATGTCAGTACTCAATTTTGATGCAATGAAATGCTAAATAAAAGTAAATGTATAATAATTTTTGCTTGGAGTCGGAAAACTTCACGTCGAAATTCAATCGAACAATATTATTATTATTAAAGATTTTGAAATTCATGATGAACTGACATGGAATTTCAAGATTGCATTTCAATATAATTTTCCCCATTAAAATTGATTCCACGCAAGCAAAAAATTCTTGTATATGTACTTTGTTTAGACGAATGAATATTTGATTAATTTACCAAACAGTTTCTTAACAATTGTTTTTTTTATAAATAGAACTGAAAGTCACAGAATAAAATTTAGGAAAAGTTTTTAAAATATTTAGTATTTGAATATCACGTTGAAATGTAACCGAACCAGGAACTGTGTAATCTAATAGATCGGATTTTTAAAAAAATTCTGAACACAGCAAATCTGACAATGCATTTCATTATCGCAAAAAAACTGATTCCATGTTATATTATTCATATTGGTTGAATTTTTATCTTTATCACGATAAAAAAAATGAATTAAATCAAATACTTGATTAACATTTATAACTTAAATATATTAAGATTATAATTAAGTAAGAATATATGTATATTCAAAAGATACTTATTTTTCAAATTAGACAAGTCAATAGTTTGCGAAAGCCACATTTAAAATATTCCCACAGGGCCTTTCTTATAGTAAATATCAATCACTTATGCCTTATTAATAGAATAGGGATGCGAAGTACTCTCCAAGTTTAATAATAAACCCGAGGTTTTATTCCATGCGAAGTAACGAAATAATATTTAGTATAGAAACTGAGACTCTTGAAGTTGTAATGTTGTAAATGAGTGCATTGTTATCCTAAAGCGATTTTCCACTCTAAGGCCTTCAACAAATTATGAATTAATACAACAATTCCGTATTTACAATTTGCACAATGCAAACAAGCCATAAGATCAACGTGTCATCTGTTTTCTCATGCCCTTTCCTACTCCCTTATAAATAAAACTTTAGAGCTTCTAAGCTTTTAAACTTTTAATGTTCAATGTTGTCATTCATATTAATAAGAATATCATAATACACTCTGGTACTCTTAATACGGGTATTAGAAGTCCAAGTGGATTCTCACTATTATTCGCTATTTGCAATAAAAAAATATCTTTATCCCCTTCGTCACCCTTGAACAGTAATAGACTGGTAGGGAAGCCTTTACTGACTTTTTATCCATCGTCACAATCAACATTGCTTAATATACAAAGTCGGAACCCTTGCAAGTTTTAGAGAGAATATAAAACCATAACCCTTCAATATTTTTTTGATAGTGTCCCTTCCACAAATACATTAGATTTTCTGAACCTATTCTCTTGTGAAAAAGTCTGCAAAAAATGTCACCAACACTTGAAGATTTTTTAAATGAAATCTGGAGGACTCATTCGGTTGTATTTTATGGTTTAGTCACCTGAGTAAAATCACTTCTAAATTATTATTTATTATTATATGTTGACAATTAAAATGATTATAAACCTTTTAGCAATTTACCCTTTGAGGTTGTGGGAAACACTTATAACAGGTGACATTTCTATTCTCTTGAGTTGAGATGTTTTGAAAGGAATTGAATCTTCAAGTAATAATTTTCAAATGTTGCATTTTTATTTGCTTTCTTTGTTTGGATTTTATTACATTTATATGTATTAAATGTATTTAGGTAGTCGAGTACAGCTGGTGCTTGTGGTGCTTAATAATAACAAAATAAAAATTACAATTTACAAAATTACAAGTACTGTGTATCTATATACAACAAATAATATCATTTTGTGGTATTCAATGGTCCCTGCTTCTTGTAGAGAGCTTTAGATTTTTAGTTAAGTAGATTTTAAAACTAAATCGTGTAAACTTATTTTAAATATCATTTACAAAATACAATCATATTTCACATGTCATAATACTGCTCTGGTTGATGTCAATATGAGTCCCTTTAAAAAGGATAGTTAACAAGGCACGTTTCATTATTATAAATACATATAATTATTTAGATTAATTAATTTTAAAAATTGATATTCCTAAATAATTGTAAGTGCGATGATTTTAAGGCTATTTAATTGATATCATTTTATGATTTAGTTTTATAAAACTAGAAACATAAGAGATAAAATAAGCCAAATAGTCAAAAAACCTGAAAAAAATTTCATACATGTTAAACTTCTATATTTATAAAACTTTAGCAGGTCGACTGTGGTTAAAGTGAACATTAAGTTTTAAATTACAATCCTGATTTGTACATATCACAAATAATTTTCTCAATCGGTATATTCCCAATCGTCTTCCTGAAGAACAAGTTTTCAATCGTCGAAGGGCTCACAGCCTTGAGCAAAGGCAAAAGTAGCAACAACCTCCCAAATCTTAAAGGCTGACTTGGATAAGCCATACTAATATATTTACTAAGGGTCAACTGAGCTTGATCCTGAAGAGCTTCAATGGTTTTGACCTCTTTCAAATTCTTCTTCACATCCCCTGAGCTAGAACTCTTAAAAAGAATGATAGCCCTCAAACAAGCAAATTCCGTGTGGTCTACATTCATCTCCTTAAATTTCTCCATTGCCTCTTGACAAGCCTTAATTTCTTGAAGTATTTCTTCGGAACTTTTGTTGCAAGATTTCATAGAATTATTAAACCTTTGATCATTTGGAGAATCTTCACCGGATGAGGAAGTTGCGGGGGTCGGGGTCAAATTATTTGATATTAATTTAGCTCCCATTTCAATAGGGAGGTTAAATTGAGCGGCTCCAAGGACGAAGAATTCTCTCCAAGATTCTTCAAGAAGAAGAAGTTGATCTCTTAAAGGTAAAGATACGAATGCAGGGACGGTTTTGGCCCATCGGACATTCATAAATAAAAGTCTTGCGGCTGTTTCGCATAAAGTGTCAGTTCCGAACATCATCAACGGTAGAGCCATTTGACTGAAATTTAAAGGGCTTAGAGTTGGACTTGACTGGGGCTGGTTTAATGGGATTTGGGATTGTAATCCGGTTTGATGTTGGAACATTTCTGGCCATCCGTACTGTAATTAGAATTAAATTATTTTATTAATTTCAACTAGATCATTGCTAACTTAATAATGCGATTTGTCAATACATACCTTCATATGAGGCATTCCAAACAATGGAGGTCTCATGAGTAACATCTTGTCCAAAGGGTTATCCCCCATCGTCATTCCGTGTCCATTATGACCATTATTCTGTGCATTGTTCATAGCATTCATAACCAAGTCTAAGGGTGGCATTCCAAAAGCAGAGCCTACACTTCCACCATGTCCTCCAAAGTTCAACTCCCGTCTAGAATGATGTCTCGTCTCGTCATTAGAGTTTAATACCGGAGATCCCCTCTGTTGTGGGGGTGACAGAGAGGTCATTCCAATCGAAGGTGATGCAATAGACGAAGGCGACCCTTGTGGTGGTGTTGTCGGGCTGTGTACATTTCTCTGATGTGAGGATGCAAATCCCAAAAGGGACAAAGGATGTCTGGGGACGGAGGCATGTGGGTTGGGAATGGAGGCTGACCTCATGATAAGGTCAGCTTGGTGTTGGGTCATTCCGTTAAGATGGTTGGAAGATTGTGATGAGATTAGACTATTAATAGAGTAGGGTGATGGTAATGAGGAAGATGAGATGGGACTTGAACTTGAGGAAGGGTCGGCAGATGTTGAGGCGGATTGAGAGTGGGACAAGCCTTCTTTGAAGTACAAAGACATTTGACGACGGAGGGTGGAGTTTCGAGGACCTCTTTCATGCTGCACTGCTATAACCCAGAAAAAAATATATACTTTAGCATCTATATTTTTATCAATTTTAATTAAAGTTAGCTCTAGAGATAGTATCGAATAAATTCATTTAAAATGTTTCAAAATCCAAAACTCTTACCATCTTTGTTCATGCCGGCACCAACGCATTTCTTAAGTCGGCAAGCTCTACATTGATTCCTATGAGTTTTATCAACAGGACAAGCTCCTTCACTTTTGTTTCGGCAAACGTACTGTCGATTCCTTCGGATAGATCTCTGTGTGGGAAAAAATATTTAAAAAAGTATGCATTAGTACAAGGGATTCATTGAACCTTCGTTTTTCAGAATGGATACACAGACAACCTTCTTTGAAGGCAAGGAAAAAGTCAGAATAAGTTACGCATCAAACTTGTTTACTATATTTCCACTTCCATTCACAAAAGTGGAACTAAAGAGGCTGATGTTTTCTTTTCAAGTTTGTAAGATGTTTGTTTCAAATATGCTTTTATTTTTGATTCAGCTTTAATTGGCAGGTAATGATCATTCATAATAATTTTGTCATAAGTTTAGTAAATTCACACTTCAAATCAATTCTAGCAATCTTTTTGCTTCATATCTAATTTCTCGCTTATAAAACTCTGATATTTAAAAAAAATGCAAAAAGGACAAATTACGTCTTATCAGAAGCATTTTTTAGTTCATTTTAATGTTAAGATTGATATGATATTTTTTATTGAACTGATCTAAGATAAGTCAAAATGCTATCTTGAAAATTCTAGGACGAACGAACGTTTGGTAATTTACCTTTGAAACTGAAAAACAGATTGACAGAAACACAAGATAGAAGATAAGAATCTAGAAAAAAAACCTTAAAGACTTACTTTGAAGAAGCCGGCACACCCATCACAAGCAAATATTCCGTAGTGTTTCCCAGACGAATGATCTTGACACACTTTGCATGGAATATCGTACAAAATCCGACCTGAAATCAAAAACAAGTATTATTAAATAAATATTTAAATTCAATATGAATTGATTGCGTACGATTTAAAGAATTAACATTTATTTCAATATCGAATAAATTGTAATCATTAAATAAGAAAGTTTTTTTTTTTTACAAATTGTTCCGAGAAAAAGTAGAAAAGTATTTAATGTTCCTCTCGAATCGGGTTAGAAAATTTATAAGCATTACAGGATGAGCAACACAAAGACCTCCACGATTCATTTCCCGGATCCAACTATTATAGGAAATCTTGAATAACTCTTAGGAAATGTCGAATGTCAAAAGGCCACACGAGCAGCAGCAGACGAACAAGTGGATCAATGTTTAACCACATGTTAAAATAAAAGATCAGATTGCTTCGGATAAACATGAATCTCACACTTCTTTCAAACGTTAAAAATTGTCTCAAGCCAGGTTGGATTGAGATTAGAGATATCAATTTGATTCATAGTAATTCCGTAACACTTAACATTACAATATTAGGTCATGATGATGGGGATCAGTATCACCATCGTATTCTAAATACTGAAGGGGAGGCTTCCGTACTTCCTACCCGACTTCCGGTGTTTTCTTATGAGCCGGGTCAGGTAGTCTAAACCATCACCACCCTAGGCTTTTATTATTTACCTGGCTAAATTCTAAATTGCATGTATCATGTCACAAGAGGGTTGAATAACAAAATTAAATACGACAACAAAAGGGCAAAAACAAACTAAACTGAATGCTCATCAGATTCAACTTTGAGCTCATCCCTGTGTTTTAAAGTCTAAAAGATTATTGACATATATTATTTAAAAACATGAGGACTTGCAACTTTAAAATCCATTTCCGCCTGTCAATTTGTACATTTCTAAATTTCCATTCAGGTCCCTTTGTTCTCGGTGAAATCATGACGAATAATTTATGAATCCCGGATGAGAGAAATCATCACGATTTTCAAATCCGGGTATCATCCTTCGGATCATCATCATCAAATATCAACATCAACTAGTAACAACCATCCGACCATCGATCGATCTGCCTGTTCCGGTATTTCGGTGTCAGTTGGTCTTTATTTCAGGCTTGTTTGTCAAAACTTAACTGAATCTTTTTCATGGTGAGATCTCATGGTGGGATGTATCTATTTCTGGGATCACACACTCGATATGCCACATGACCAGATGAGACTTAAATGTAACTTTCTAACCTGTGTGCATTATGGGAAAATGGACTTTGGAGATTTAATCAGTTTTTACTGTATAGCTATTGTTTTTGATGACTGATAAGGTGTGCATAAAAAGAGCCATATGTTACCGATTCGGACTACCCTGGTTTTAATTCATAAAATAGGGCTATGAGTGATTCCTAATTCTCGCAGATTTTTTTTGTTAGATATTGGTTGTAAAAATGACGCCAATTTCACCAATTGACTTGTAAATAAAATATTCTGTAAACTTCAATAGATCAGATTTACACAATGTCGTCGCTCTGTTTTAGTGCAAAGCTTATGTTCACATAAATAGTTAATTCCAGTTCAACTTTAAAATTTGGTGAAGAAATGACATTACTTAATTGGTCTAATAATTAGGTTTAATAAATTGAATTAATGATTTTATACTCGACATTTCTTCTGATTCTGGATAACTTTTTTAAGAAGCAAGAGGAAGTTACGGAAAATCTCAAACAGTATATCTATAATCTTAATCTGGTCAATAATTATAGTCTCAAGATTTAAAAATGTTATAGTAATAAAAATATAAATTAGATGTTAATAAATTAATAAAGTTTAGTACACCAGCTTCTTGAGATTTGAACGCATGTTACCAATTATGATATCACAATTAAAAATAGTATTACAACAAAGAAAATCAAAATATCACACAATTTTTTTTGGAATTGGTTTGGTCACAACAAAAACAGATTAGAAATCAACTTACTTGAACTCTGAGATTGGTTCATCTTTCCGAGGTCCGGAACTCCAACACGAAGATCCATGATCATCTCAAATTGTGAAAATAATTTGCAATTATTCTATTAAATTAACTTGATGTGTTAAACTGCAGTTCTGACCATACTATAATAGAATTCACAAAATGTCGAGAACTTTTTTAATTTCTTAATCAGAACCGGTATCCCGAATATCTCTGACTTTTTATAGGCACAATTTCGAATTCTAACAGGTTGAATTTCGATAAGATTAAACGTTCCTTAAATGTTAAGCGTCCAACATTGATAACTTTGTAGCAACAAGCCAACTTGACAACTAGTATTTGAAGTTAGACTAACTGAATTTTTAATCCCCGACTTGATTTTTGACAAAGCGTTTTGGAGTCTGAATTGTGACTGAAGGGGATTAGTGATTACTTTTACTAACGAAGTCTCACTTGTATAACAAAACTATGAACTACTGCTTATTTTTTTAACTCATGATTTCCCTACACTAGACACATACTGTGTCACATACAAGATTCCTATTAATTGCTATGACCCTTTGGCTTTGATCCTTCGGTTACTTATTATGCCTATGAAGGATTAGGAGCAAAAAGTTAGCTAGACTTTGTGAAGGGATTGGTGGGAAGCCAAGTCCTCCGACCTCCGAAGGACCCTCTAGTCCCTCCTCTTACAAAACCACCCCTGCCTTCCTTCACTTTATCCTGGTTTAGATTTCATAGACTTCTGCAGATCATAAATCATCACATGCATATACATAATTCAATATGTACAGAAGTTCGGATTGCCTCTTTACTGCTTGGCTTATGGTGGTGGGGATGAAAAATCAGTTAGTTGTTCAGGGTTCTCAAAACGTTGGTATCGATGTTAATTAATTTAAATAGTTTCATTTTAAAAGTTTTTTTTATTGATATTTGAATGTTTTAATATTGTAGAAGAAGATATATCATCAAAGAAATGAATTGATAAGATGGATTTTCATTTGTTTCATGAGAAGAATAAATTAAAAGCTTGATGATTGGAAATAAAAAGTAGATTTCTAGCAGTAAGTGATAATCAATTTCTTAATTTCATCTTAACCTAGTTTGTGTATTTGTACAATCCAAATCATTTTCAATAAATGAATACAAACACAAAGAAAAATTTACAAAAATTGATTACCCTGCACATTGTGCACCCCGTCATTATTGACCACCTTATGGAAACATAGGACAGTATTTCAGATAAGGAGAACCTACGTTATAATATCGAATAAAAGTGCAGATCTCATTTTCTAAATATGCAGTATATTAATAAATACTCAGACTACTTTCTACATGCTTTTTGGAGTTGGATAAATCAATAGTTTATCATGAAGGGACTTACGTATATGCAGAGAATAATATGGTTTGGCTTCAGATGACATATGAAATCCCCTGTTGAAAACATGATTCGAATATGTTGATGGGTGCCTTTTTTTGTCACCCATCATCAGAAATTTAAAATCATATCCCAGGCTCCCTGTCTGTCATTTTGGAGTGGCTAGGGTGCCTCGATCCTCTTCAATCTTTTGACTCAGGTTCATCAAATTCTATATTAAAAACATTCCACGGATTTCAATTCATTTGTTAATATTACAAAATTCTAAAGCTTTTAAAAAATTCAAATCAATTTCTAAAAAACTAAAATTATTAAAAATATTACTCTTCAGAAGTTGAAATGTTACATATCCATCATCTATATGTTTAATATTTTTTTAGACGAGGTCCAATCATTTGTCGTTCAAGATTCCATATTTGAGAAGAGTGGTATTCTAATGTCATAAAATATCAAGGTGTAACCCTACTTGTAATATTACACTTTGGGTCAACTCCCCAAAGTATTCAAGATGATGAACTCCCTATAGAACTCCGGATTGTCAAAACCTCGGTTGACAACAATGCTCAATTGTTCAACAATAGATATTTGCCTTCCTCTGCCCCGTATGAACTACGGACAACTCCCTTGTCAACCATTGTCAACATGTCCACATTTGTTGACATCTCTACTACTACTACTAGCAGAACTAAACTAACTAATACTACAAAATAAAACTATCTTTGACAATTCCAAACCTTTGCCTTCTGCTTTTATAAAGTATAAAGTTATGAAGTTTCTATAAAATATTTTGTTATAACTGCAAAGATATGGCTTGGCAAATCGGGCTTTTTGACGGGAAAAGAGCAAGAGTCCTGTCAAAATGTGAGGAATCCGGGGGATTCAATTTCCTCTATTATGTTAATATCAATAATAGTCCCTTTCTATAAAGCCATTTGTTCCCTTAAGGGAGAACACAATACGAAACCATAACATAATCGAGGCTTAAATACTCTGTCGACGAGAGTTCTGCATTGTATTTTCGGAGATTCAGTGACATATTTTTGACCTTTTTTGAATTCTGACAGAATTTGTTTGAAAAGTTGAAGATCGTTTTTTGAAATTTGAGATTTTTTACAGCTCAAAATCAGTGACTGCTCTTTGCAGTTTTGAAGTACTAAATAGACAGGAGCAGAATCTGTGGAAGACAGATTGAATTAAAACATTCGTTGACCCGCATGCTAGAGTAGATTTGTTTTCGAAAAAAAATTGTGTGATGCTAATAAGCTTATTAAAGATTATTTTTTGGATTTCAATAAGTTAGAAATTAAGAAACAAATTATGAATTAAATTCTATACTATTGAATTTAATTCATTTTAAACCAACTTGTTCTGGTTCCGATTCTGACAAACATCTTCTTTCCAGATAACAAGGCAAACTAATCCCCTGTAGCACAATAGGAAAGACGGTGTTGATTGTTGACCAAAAGCCTTATGATGAACTGACCTCATGATCGTCATCGATAATCATGTTCGTTTGAGACTATTATTGAGAACATTGAGAAAAGGTTCGGGCAGGTGAGATAAGATCAGTGAAAGATTGAAAATGAAAGGTGAGTCCAGTCCTACTCTCTTCTACGTTGGTTTACGATGGAGTCAGTAGTCTGGGTGAATAACTAAATAGTCTCAAGTCTTTGAGAAGATAATGGACTTCGGTGTGTCAAAGTCCCTCCCTTGTTAATCCTGACAAACAGCGAGCGGTCTTATTCTCTAAGGGTTTAAGCAGGCCGGACACAAAAGGTTTATAACTAAACATTAACTCAATCAACAAAAAGGTATTTACTTATTTATTATCATCAGAATTCATAGTTAGTTATTTAGTTAATATTATACTATAGAAAAGTATGGAAGAGGAACTGACCTCTCCGCCCGAGAGATTACCAGTGGTGGTGGATTATACAAATAAGTTACAGTTTCTCTTCAAGCAGTTGACAAATGATGTGTGAAATTATGCCCTAATCACTAATCCTTACTAACCAACTACTAACCATTTACATTTTACATCTAGAATTCAAAGAAGGGTTCCGGTCAGTTTAAATAAACTTGATCATTTCTTTTTAGACACAAGGGTTGTGCTAATTGGGCAAAACATGAGAATACAATCATCAGTTATTTCAAAAATAAATGCGAAATGTAAAAATATTCCAAATGTAACAAAGTAACATCAATACAAGTTTCATGTTTCTGCAATTTATAATGATTATAATGACTTATGTTACAATTGGGATTTGTAACGACTCTGCGAAATGTTTATTTCGATATTAGGTCATCGATAATCCTGTTCTAAATTTATTTATATCAGTGTTTAATTCTTGATAATTATATAAAAGTTAAGTTTATTTAAATTCTATGTTTGTAAAAATGTGAATTAAATCTTTTTGAGTTTTAAAATTCATATGCCAAAAATACGAAAAAGGAAAAAAATCAAGCGGAAAATAACATAAAGAAAGGACAACCTTGTCTCTTAATGCTTTTACAGTTTTAAGTTAAAGTGTTAAAAGTCCACCTCATTTGTGTCGTTTCACATTATTCCCATTTTACAAAAATCCAACCTCTCTATTTGCATTTGTGAGCCGATATTTCTAAAGATTATTATGATAACTTTCAGTATACAAAGTACGAGTACCATTAGAATCCTTAGAGTCCTTTTTACAAAATCCCGACTTGCATTTTCGGCTTAAAATTCAATCTTTCCTTTAGTTGATTCAACCTTGCATATTTCGGCCTCTTCTTTTGCAGATAAATAAATTTACGTTTATATTCTCCTTGTAATAATAATATTAATTTTAATAACTAAATACCTGCGTCAAGTCCCCAAGATTTTAGAATTTGAATGTAAAGTGGTTTCCCTTTTCGGTAAGAATTCGAAGGACAAATTCGTGTTTTATTAAGAAATATGAAATAAAGAGCGGAAAGGGAAATTCCTTTTTTCACATGAAATTCTATACTATTCAAATGGAAGAACTTTTAAGATATTTTTTGGTATTTAAAAAAAATCAAATACAAATTTATTTATGTGACAAAGTGTACACATTTTAATAGGATAGCAGGTTCTCATGTAGTATTGTCAGTGAAAAAGAAACAGGTTTAAAAATTGTAAAAATTCTTTCAAAAATTAAAATAGCAATCAGTTAGATATTTGAACGAATATAGAAAATACAAATAATAATAATAATCAGTTCAAGTAATCTGAGATCAACTTCCTCAACATTTTCATTTCAATATATTCTTTATAAAATATTTTTGCTCCCTTTCTTTCTTTAGTTAAAGACATAACCTGCCCTAAAAGTTCATTATTATATCCTTTTGGGTTCGTCCATATATTAAGACATCCGAATTTTAAAAACTATGTTTGAAAAATGCTTATGTTTTTGAAGCTAAATTAATAAATGGATGGTACATTTGGAATTTATCCTTTGTGGACAATAGAGTCGTTTTATTTTCATATTTCTTTCATTTCAAAGTTTCAAAGGCAAAGTTTTTGATTTGATCTTCCGTCTTTTTCCTGCTCTTATTTCACCTTTAGTTGTCGAATTTTAGTACAATCAATCCCACCTTCACATCCACCTTCTATTATGCTATTATTTTTTATTTTTTTTATTTCTTAAAGAGTTCTTAAGAAGTTCATAGGTCTGAGAAATAAAACACTTTTTTCTTGACTCCCACAAGTCCCATAGGAAACCAACCCGTGAGAAAACTTTTAGCCCTTTTATGCTCTCTTCTAAAGAGTTTGAAAGAGATGAGGTGTCTTGGTATTCAAAAAGTCTACAGGATTCAAAAAGGATTCATAGAATTGGATCAATTTACATTTTTATTAAAAGAGTTTGACTAAAAAATTCAAAAAGGTAGAGACTTGGAAGGCAGCTTAAAGATCTTAAGAAAGCTTTAAAATATTAAAAGTTTCAACAAAGCTGGATACGCAAAGATGGAGTGGATTTTTCTTGTGCTCTTAATTTTTTGGACGTTTATTGTTTGTAGTTTACACTTACAGACACTGATTGCAAAAAGTGTTATTGATTTGTAAAAGAATTTTATGATGGAAGATTAGTAAATTGTAATTTTTAGAAATGTCACAAACAATTGCCAAAATCTTGGTTCCACGGGCTTGAAAAATCTTATATACATCTTTCAGATAAAGTGGTCACGAATACAATTTTATAATTATTCATATATAATTATAGATGTATATCTAATTGTTTTTCAAACAATTTTCACACTTACAATCTATATGGTTATAACTACGTCTATATTAAAATGTGAATAAGGATATTTTCAAATTAAATCATCTGCAAAGTCAATCCATAACATAAAATTTAAAAGTAATTTCTCATACTAAAAAATACGAACGGTCCGTCATAATATGAATAAAAGGCCCCATCAATCAGAATCACCTAAGCCTTAGAATTTCAATTCCCAGGGGAAAATGTCGCCAAAAGTTGAGCCGCTTAGTTGTCAATTACCCGTGGTACTTGAGTTCATTATTAGAATACAAATATCCCCAACTATTTACATCCCTTACGGGTTCATATATAAAAACTAACCACTATAGTCGCCCTGACCCTACGCAATTATGAAGTTGAGTAAATAGCAAACCTAGCCAAGCCAACCGGGTTTTTTAGAAACTCTGAAGAGTCCCATGTAATAAAGCTGCACTCGATCCTCGAAAAACTTGAAAATCTAAATCCCACTCTAAATGTATTATATTATGCTATAATGATTTCCTTGGTCTCATTTTCACACCACGAAATCAACCAAGGCTTTTCACCATCTCGTTAAAATAAAATCGGACGCTTTATATTCTCTATTCCATATTTATTTAATTTCAGATGCTCTATTTATAGACTTACTATGTATATCCGTCAATATTTACAATAAGGATATAAGGATGCGGCGTGCCCTGAAAACGAGACGCGTATGGGAGAGTTAAAAATCGGTTTGATGCCCGATTTCAAAACTCCTGATCGAGGGCTTGAACTCTAAACTCGGAATTATTCTTTATGATTGGTTATCTTTTTTAATGTTTTTAGCACAGGTACTGTTTGTTAGATTTGTTTCTGAGATTGCAATAAACTAAAAAAAACTTTGCCATATTTCGTCAAATAAAAATATATTTAAATAAATATAGAATCTAATGAATTTAGATCAACCGAAACTAAAAGTTAAACGGCTTAATATATACCAGAGTATTTTTTGTCATTCTCAAACTTTGTAGAGTCAGGTGCCACAAGCCCTCGTTCGGAGTAGTAGAAACAGGGCACCCAAAAGCCCCCCGACATTTAATTTCAGATTAATCCAACAGCCGGATTAAACGGAGTGCATATGGACAGCCAACTGTCAACCACCAACCATGATGCAATGGAGATGTCATTCTAAAAGTCCCAAACTAAAATAATAATAATAGTCACCCTCCTATCCTTAAATAAAACCTAAATCACAGCTATTATAATTCAATTCAAATCTCAACAATTCTTTAATCTATTTCAATTCGAGTATAAAATCCAATACTTTTTCGTAGCATACAAAACTATAATATTTTATACTCCATATATAAATGCTTAATAATTGACAAGAATGAGGAATCCAGCCTCTTGAATAATCACGGTTTGTCAGATTGTCGAGGTGGGAAGAGATTAATTGTTATTCAATAGATAATTAGGAAGGACTGCTGTGTTGGTTTGGCCACCCGTGAATTGTTGACCACAAAGGAGCCTCTTAGTTCACACCCGAGAGACTCAACCCTTCCTATTTTAAATACAATACCAAATCATCATCAATAATATTTTATTCAATATTTCAATGAAATCATCATCAACCACCAGCCACAGCCACCAGTCTTCTGACACAACTCTTTCAAATAATTTCAAAAGGCTGGAGACTCGGCCGATCATCAAACTATCAGCAATTCAACAAGGTACAAATTATAAGGAAGCCAACCGTGCATTTTACATACATAATTTTTTTTTTCTCTCTCTCTCTATAATACTAAAACCAACGAACTATAATCATTTAGTATTTAGTGTTCAATTTTTGTATATTTTGAATTTAGTTCAAATGACTGAATGTCTAAATGCTTAAATGGATTTTAATGACTGAGTGATTACATTTTACAATTTTAAATAATAATAACCACATCGCTAACAGGACTTGAGCTTGATTGCTTTGATGTTGTAAAGAGTAGTCCGAATGATATGTACATATCATTCGGACAATTAAATTTTTGTTAAACTATTGTAAAAAAATCATAATGCAATGACAGTTGATTTAATTCAGGAATTTGCGTTTAATTAAAAAAAATTATAGATCTAATTGAGCAATGAGATAGCTTGAGTGTAAATTTCTGACAATGAGTATTTAAAAGTTGAGAGACGGATGTTGACACGATTTATGACGAATGACAACTGACAATAATTTTTTTCTCAAGGAAATCGTAATTCGATATTGATTATAGAGTTGGCTTGATGTTTTAGTTTTAATTGCTTTAAAATTCTATGAATCGAAAGGATTATCAATTTAGGTAGTTGTGTTCAATCGATTCATGTTTTAGAAGGCACTTAAAATATTTGGTCATGGTTTTCGTTGTTGATTGAAACTTTACTGATGATATTAATCGGTTTACAAATAAGACGAACAAAAATTCAGATTTTTGAACTATATGTTCTGACACATAAACGGAAATCCACTAAAGTCACACAATAATCTATATTAGAGTAATCCATCAATTAACTTCCATATTCTCAAACCACAAGTCATAAATACTTAACCCTTCTTTGAGGACAGGTATCCTGCCGAGAAGAGGTGGGAAGTTGACGAAAGTAATCAACTCGGATTAGTAGCTGAACAATTTAAAAGGCTTAAAATACTAATACATATCGTCCTCAGACACTTTTAACTATTCACAAATAAAAGCAACCTTACTTCATGCATGGTTAAAAAGCTTAAAAAGTTTAAAAAGTCAACTGCCTCATGCTGATAATGGTCAACGGGCCAACCAAAATTTTATAATGACAGGTGAAAGTGGTCATTGCCCTTATTGTTTCAAAGCCTTCGAACATTCTTTTCAAAATCCTCAAAAACTAAAGCCCAGAACCAAACTAGAGAAGTATTTGTTAAATAGCGAAAGAGCAATCATTATCATTATATTAAATATATCCACCCCTGCCTGACGATGTCCAAGGGATCGACAAAGGTAATATGAACCCTTCATTACAACGTCCTCATTTGTAATGAAGGTAGTAAAATCTGTAAAAATTTCTCTGAAATGGTAGTTGCTTGATCCTAGTTTATTAAATAGGACAAATCATGAAATGAAAGGTTGGAAATTGAAATTTGAAATGAATAGGTGGATTAGGTTACAGGATTTCTTTTACTTTCTGCCTCTAAATGTTTATACTACTTTAGTCAGTCCTTTAGTAGTCAGTCATGTCAGTTAGGTCGTAGTGGTTTATGCCTTTTCAAACTTTTCCTTAAGCCTTAAGGGACTTTTTTCCTCCAGCACTCCAGAGTATATTATTCTGATAATTATCAAGTCCTCAGTCCTGACTGAAGAGTGTTGAATATGCATTTATAGAAAATCAAAGAATACAAATATGAGCATGGTTAACAAAGGTAAATATACTGGGAGTGATGAACAGGGTATAATAGACTGTTGTGCCCTTAAGGGTTTTATTTCTATATCCATAATACAAATATCCTATTTATAATAAGTTTTTTTCATTATGTTAAAATAGACACAAAGGGAAATCTTTTTGACAAATTGACCGGCTTTTATTATTTAGGGGAAATACTTTGTTACTTTTCGTACTTATTTAGAGCCTTGGGTTATCTTATTCGCTTTGCATTTTAACTTCAGATCGATAGATAACCCTTCAAAACATATAAATTACCTATCTATTAATTTTAAAATAATGAGAGTACTAGAACCAAAATTGGCATTTAAAACTTTAAAGTTTGTGTTTTGCTTAAAAACTGATAAATTTCTAAACATTAAGAATGAATTATACCAGAACTTCAAAAAATTTCGACGAGCCACCATTGACCGATTAAAAAAATGTAAGTCTAAATTTTGAATATACATTGCTAATTTTCAGTGATTTTGAGCATCATGGTCCGATGCAAAAAAATTTATATGCAGTATGCAGAGCTCAAAATCACTAAACGGATCAAACAAGTCAAATTGAACTAACTTATCTGATTCTTTACCAATAATTGAAAAGGCAGTTGAGTTGGTTTAATTGCCAGCATTTTATCAGAGATTGTTAGACCACCAAATACATTAAAACAATTACGTATTAGAATAAATTTATATTTATAAATGAGGAGCTTTATTGAATTAAACTGAAAAATAAATTGACATTAAAATATTTCTAGTTTTAATTACCTAAAGTTTCCAGCCTAGTCTGCATGGTTAAGTCCTTTAAAGCAAGTTTGTAGTATCATTGCATTGGGGTGAGCAGTATGGGAAATTAATTAGAAGGTGCTTCGCATGAAAAGTGTTTGAAACCCATCGGTATTTGTGATCAAGCTCTCAGTTCCAAACAGATGATATGGATCTTCCGGTATTTTCATGACATATGGTTGGATTTGCAATGGAAATAAGCGATTTAAAAGATTCCAACTGTACATGTTTGATGTTTGATTTTTTTTAGTTTGCTTGCAAAAGTGTATTTTTAAACTTCAGAAAGTTTCATAAATTACATTGTAAGTTACATAGCTACATTTGCTTATAATTTTGATATTTTGCTAAATTACAAAAAAAATTATTCCATCACATGAGCAAGCATCTTTTGCAGTTTCAATCAAAATCCGAGCTAAAACAAACAAAACAAAAGTTAAAAAGCATTCCCTAATTTCCAATATTATTAGTCGTTTATATGTACAGCGTAGTTGCAAAATGTTTTTCGAGAAGTTTAGCTTTTACATTGCCTTTTAAAGGATTCAAATTTACTGAAGCAAATCTAAGATGTGACTAATGAGGTCAAACTTGCATAGAATACAAGATTTTTGAATGTATTTCTGAACTACCTTCTATCCAATCTGCTAACTGACTCTCTCAGAGGTTGCTGGTCGTTGCATGGCTAAGCTAAATGGACAAATTAGGATTGGCTGAATGAACCTTTGCTCAATATCCGTGAAGTTGCAACCAAACAATACAGACATACATGTACACGAACATACGAGAAATGATGATCCCTTAAGGGTCGGCTTTGCCATTCACAATCAGAATTCAACATTGGGAAATATTCTTTACTCCATAGCCAGTCACTGAGTCAAGATAAGTCTCCTCTGACATCAGAAATCAAGAACTCCACCTGGACCCTTAGGAGTTATTAGTCAGTAGTTCATCATAAAGTAGTTTGGCATCTATAGGAAGCTTGTTTTGACCTCCAGCATGATCCCTTTGCACACAAAAGGATATTTCAATTCTGAATCTCCATTCTGAAATAACATCAAGGGATGCTGCATATACTATTTCTTTGGGTGAATTGCTGACTTGAGTTGTGAAGCTAGTGTAGAATAATGTGTGTATGACCCCAAAGGACAGGGGTGCAAGGGATTGTGTTTTTGTGATGAGAGGATGAGACTTCATTTCAACTCATTTAGTCTGCTTGGCTGCATTTCATCATTCAAACTTTTCAGACTTTTCAAACTCACAAAAGCAAAAGCCGAAAGGTAAAACCCAAAGTCTTTGACCAACTGACTGAATACTCAAGCCTGAATTCAATATCTGAATTTGCTCACTATGGCATACTAATATCTTTACACGAGAGGTTACAGGCCATGTTGATTTTACATGTTTCAACATTTCCCCGCAGTATTTCTCATAATTAAAACATTTTAAAAACTCTCTGAAGTCGATTATTGCTGCCTGCAACACAAAAAATTGGATATTTTGCCGTGAGATACTAGTGAATTGAGCAGAATAGTCTTTTGTGTCCGGAATGGGACCCTGCAAAGGATTATGTATCAGGTATTTCAGTATTTGAGATGAGAGGGGGATTTCGTAGCACCCAACAACAAAACCTTCTATTCATTGAAATATTTTTGAAATCTGCTCTTTGCTTATGCAAACCAAAAGCCTAAAGCTAAAAGTTCAACCTGAAAAAACAGATTTGCCTTCCAGAACCAAATCCCCTTTTAGTCAGCCACCTGGAAAATTAGCCTTTAAGAGCCTGGATCACATAACCGCTATACGTTCTATGAACATCTCTATGCAATTTACTCATTATGTACTCTACTTAATTATACTTAATAAATATACCTGCAATTACTTCTTAAGAATAACCCAATAATTACAAATACAAAAACACTCTACTGAGTTGTACATATTTTCAGATGATTATTTGTTTTGCTTCATGTTTGTAATTGACTAACTAGCTTCGAAAGCTTTTGAAGCTATAAGACCTCTTGATGTTATGAACTTTAAAAAGGTCAAATGTCCTAATGCATTATTATTATAGAGATAAAGTAGAAAAAACAGGAAATCCCATGTCAATAGAAATTAGACTTCAATTCAGTGAACTTTATCAATGAAACTTTCCCATCCTCTTTCTCTCTCATTCAACCAAAAGTGTAAGATGATAAACTATGAATCAAAAATAAAACGAAGTATAGTGTTTTAGATTTTCATTTCTTTTAAAATGGTAAGTAATATTATTATTCAAAAGTTTGATCAGATAAGCTGCAATTTTAATAGGTTTTTGGTCCCTATTTCCAAATCTGAAAATATAAATATTTTAGAACCTTGCAAATGGGGTCGGAATTTTTTATCTAAATTGTGACCTTCGGTTTGGCGCAGCGGTAAAATATTTATGTAATTTCCAACGATATGAGGATTTTTGCGCTTTGAAATTCATTAGCTTCGGATAACTCCCATAATGTGTGTGTACATGTTTTTTGCGTGCACTGGTAGTAGCTGTTTATAATTCACATAAAAATAACAACAGAGCTGGCTTGTCTTAACCTCCATTCAAAATTCAATATCATAAATCATAACCATTCCTTTTGCTGTATTTTTTAATGAATGCTTTCTTCGATGATTCCATCAAAAATTAAAAGACGTGGCATAAGCGATTGTTAGTTTATGTAAGGTCGTTTTTTTTCAATCATAATCATAACAGTAAAAACGAACAGTACACAGTTGACAACAGGATGCTTTTCTACGGGTTACTTGTTCTTATTTTTCCCGTGTTAATTTACACAGCAAAAACTGCAGATCCTGTTGTAACTACTTTACTAAATATCCTGAAAAGTCCATATTTTAATTCATGTGCCGTATTTTATGTCACCGATCAAGTAAACAGTACAGAACATTATATAGTAGAGGGAATTTTGGCTGACGAAAAACTAATAACCTCGTTTTATAACATAAATCTCAATCCCGTAAAAAAGTTAGAGGATTTCAATAACAAAACTCGTCCATACCTTATATCAAAGTTCTCACAATGTTCTGTAATAATATCTAACTTTCAAAACCCGGATATTGTCAAAAAGTCTTTAGCTACTTTTGATACGGAATTAATACCCGATTTCGGAGCGGTAACTCACCGGGATGAACATAATTACATTTTTATCGTCCCCTCCTTGCAAATTCTTGAGACTCTATTGCTTTCAGAAACATTACGAAAGATTAAGTTCAAAATTGGGATTATTGAGAGTGAAAGTAATTCGGTGATTATAAAGTCTGTCTGTTTTTATTGCCAAAATGGCAATCCCAAGCTTCTGACCTTATCCCAAGGCCGTCCGATATCGATGGATAACCTATTTCCAGATTACACTCTTAATGGTTATGGCCACCAATTACTTGTGAGCTCACCCACAAGAACTCCTTTTATTTTCGAAATCCATCAAGTTAACGGAGAGTGGAGGCCTAAACGAGGTGTCTACTTATATTCCTTGAACTTTGTGACCAATAAATATAATTTTACATACAAAGTCTTCCCATCTTC
>JAQGBQ010000271.1:0-27931 GCA_034698485.1 Vertagopus arboreus | reverse complement strand
CCATCATATTAACATCACCATCATCATTTGAAGATCCGGTGGCAGTCCATGTGGTCGTATAATAAGTGGTATCCAACATCTAACCTCCAATCCGACAGTTTCAGTCTCAATTCTATATCATTTCGTAGTTCTATCTTCTCTAATAAAAGTTCTTCTAGTAGAGTACCGGAGAGGTTCTAGCTAAGAATTGCTTAGTTTGTTAGTTTCGTTAGTTAGGCCGTTCATAAAATACAAGATATTTTTGAACAATTATTATCTGCCTGGTTGATTGTATGTGTTTTAGTCAGTCACTTTTAACTCTTAGGTTACAAATAACCAGAAAAGGTCGATGCTGTTGTTTTAAAATGGCCAGCTTCTTTCTTCTATGTAAGAATGTCTATGAGATTTATTAAAGACGGTGGTTTATGAACGATCCGGTAGCATGAGAGACTCTTATCATGAACTCTTAGCTCATGGGAGATTCCAGCCGCAGTAGGCAGAATGACTTGTATGCCAAGAGAGCATGCATGGGTGTTAATACATTCGAAGATATATGTGTGAACTCGATATCTGCATTTCCTCCTATGCTTTTCTAAAAGTAACTCATGAACAACTTCTCCTAAATGTCAAATGCCACGCGACTTACGAACGAGGTATGTTCTATGTTATGTTCTGGCAGAACACGTCAGCCAGGTCGCTTCTGCTTTCCTTATTATTGTTATTACACTGCTATGTTCAAAATCTAACTATTGCAAACTTGTCAAATAAAAGTGTTCAAAATTCTGAAAACTAAAAAAATTGAATTCTAAAAAAACAAATCGAAACGGCGTAAGCTTAATTAAGATTGCATAGAATGGGGAGAAGCGAACACATGATTCTAGATTAATGAGGACAGGATGTACCCCGCGTCCGTGTTCATGATATCATAAGGAGTGCTAGAAGGGATAGTTTGGACATTATCATCATGTACTAGAGTTTGTAGTACTTTCGGTTCATTCGTCAGACTTAAATTTTCTCATTTTGGTGAAGATGAAGTTGGAAGATCTCAATTCTACCTCCGACTTTCCATTTCATTTTGTTAAACCCTGAGTCCACAAAAATACAGAGAGTAGTGTCTACACGGTTCACTACTCAATCTAATCCAACTGGCCAATTTAATCACGTAAATGGCAAATCATGCTCTACTCCACTCTAGAAACACATCCTTCAAAAACTATCCCTCCGACAACAGCTTCACTCTACTACTACAAACATTAGGCTGGATTTTAGAAGGATGTAAAAAGTAAACAATATCCGGGTTTAGTAAAGATAATCCACCAAATTGCAACACCAATATCAAACCTAGTATAATAATTAGTTTAATGAAACCCCATTTTACAGTAGGAAACTGCACAGGAAGGATCAAAGACTTTAAAGGTCAGAGGTCAGTAGTAAAGTTGTGAGAGGATACCTAATTACATCATAAGCACCTTCGATAATACTACGGGAGTAAGCTGATAATGCCAAATGTCAGTGATAATTTTGGTAATCCAAATCTGGAAATCCAACGACCTCTAATTTAACAGACAGAAAGAAAAGAACCTTGAAACCCGATTAACCTTTTCCACATGCCAACAAAACATATCCAAAGACTGAAATACCCGATATCCGAGAACATGAGAACACAGAGATAAATACCCGTTCGTATCCTTTTCTTGTACTCTATAGTCTATATATACATATATATATAGAATATTGATCATTGGAAAGAGACACATGACAAGAAAACACGATATAAAAAAATATACATCAAACATGTCCCCACGTTTTTCACTTCTTTCAGATTCCTTAAGACATTGGAAATTCTGGACGAAGGTAAAAGTTAAAATTGAAAGCTTGACTTTGTTTCTACAAGAAAATTTATAAAATAGAGTCAAGTTTCTCGAAAAAGAAGTTTGCCGACCAACTTATTATATTCGACTTTTGTCCTAACTTTTTTCCGAATCTTCTTTTGCTTCTGGTCCTTGTAGAACAAAGTGATTTGGCTAGGATTACTAGAAGAGTATCACCTCCCCTTCTAAGCCTACTTTCAAGAATCTTAGTATCTCTTCTAAATTCTTCTCCTATATAGTAGTAGGTAGTAGTAGATAGCTAAGATTTGCCATTAACTGAAAGAAGGACGGAGGGGGCTGGTCGAGCTGGAGGATTCGAAAAAAGGAAAGAAATGCCTTGGAAAAAAGTTTGTGAAAGTTTGGCCAAGTCTTTTCCCATTTCTCTCCATTTAGATTAGCATATATCGATAGATCTGAGCCCTGACTACTGAGAAACGAACCAGTACTAGCACCGCTACTGACAGATAGGACGACGACGGTATGGAGATGTAGACTCTGTACTTTAGTACAGGGAATCAAGTGAAGAGCTCTTGTGAAGAAGATTTAAAGAGGGAAATCGGCTAGAACTCTAGGACCTTTCTTTGCTTCTATATTTTTGTGGAAGCTTCGGATTGGAGATTGTATAAAGACGAAAAGTGCTATATATCTGATGATGAACCAACATTATTATATTATGGAGTGGTTATGTATAAAGGGGGCTATGGAACTATGGAGAAAGGAATTACGTCATGACTCGGGGATCATTGACGTCATGGGTCGATGTTGGTGATGCATGAGACTCAGAAGCCTGGTTTAGAAATATACGGATCCAAAACCCGACTCTGAAAACCAAGGCATCTGCTCCTTATCAAGCCACCACCACTACCACCAAACTTCCGATTCCACCAAACCGTCCAACTTCTATAGTCTCATTGTACAGCCTGTACAGGATATAAAAACAGCACACTAGCAGCTCAGTTTAGCAGTCATCATATATATTCAGAATTGAGGACGGCCATGCGCTCCAAAAAACAGGAAGAAAAAATAATTCCATGTTCTAGCCGAATTCGGATCTCGCTCTCTGTGTGTAGCATCCATATGAAGTAATAGAGTCTGGACAGTTCTGTCCAAATGTCCACCTCAATATGTCACACATGTAAAACTATCAATCTTGCGTAGATCCACCTCAATGACATTCGTACATATATTTTGAGTGCCCCTGAGAAATGCCGGCTTGAGTTCTACAGCACGTTACTATATCTTATGTATTTGGATCAGGACTCTTTTAAAAGTAGACTAAATGTACAGGAAGTGGCTGGTTGCAGAAAAATGTTCTAATAGTACCAACTATAGACTAATTCGTAGGCAGGTGAAAAAAACTAAGCTCTCGATCTCTGGATAAGCTGAAAGGGAAAACTGATGGCTTTCTCCGTAATTCCAGATTGGCATCCTTAACGATGTACTTTGAATTATTACACAAGCTAAGAACAACAAAAGAAGCTAAAGAGCTGAGATTGGTACTAAAGTAACAAGCCATAACGAAAAGTGAGTGACCACCACCAACACTACTACTGCTACTACTACATAAATACTACCATCATCATCATCTTGTTCATGAGAAGGCCAGACTTTCCTTTACTTTCTTCCTTAATGACTGACACATTTCTCACACTTCCTGCCGCAAAAGAAAGCCACACTGCCAATCTCCACCTTTGACGCCTTCCAGTCTATTAAACCTTCAACTCCTCAAGCAAGTGTCAAGCTGAGTCTATTACCAAACCTACTATTCCATTCCAGCAGTAGAAAATTATTAACAACATCCCAGAACACAGCTTAGTAACATATTAGAATGCTTGCAGTCTAGTTTCAAAGTAGAAACAAAATATAAACTGAAAGGGATTAAATGAAGCTGTTAATCCACAAACAGAGAAGTTATAACACATCTGGTCCATATTAATTTTAATTCTTGATCCAGCGACATTTGCCATTTTGCTCTTTTTAAATACCCTGTCCAATAACTACTATCACAGAACACTAGGATTTTATAGGTTGTAGGAATTAGTTTAAGACTGTAGTTTCGTTTATAACTTTGTATCAAAATTAATATCATAGTTGGGTTCTCCTTGCGTATTTCACGTGTAAATCAAAGCCCCCTTTATTTTATGCCCCATGAACTGCTAGATAACTTTGTTAGTTTGTGAGTACATGGTCTGCATATTAGGTAGTGTTCTATACATAGATAAATACATTATAGTTCTATGTTGTAGTAAACTCTGTCTCTGTTTTCTATTACTAAACTAAATCCACTTATTAATTTTATGGCACGAACTCTAGCATTCTACGAATCTGCGAAAGATCTTTTCAAGGAACATTTTGCAAACTTGGTTACAACAAGGGGTTGTCCACAAACAATTTTTGCAAAGTAAAAGACACAAGCGTCAAAAAATAAATTAAATTAATTTGGTTTTTGAAACTAAGCATTCAATTCATTGTTGTTGAATTAAGGTCAAAAAAAAATTATACATCAAGAAAGTTCACAAACGTCAGACCAGTATAGTTACAAAATTTATGAATGCGTTCAGGTCAGACAATAAATAACATGATGGAAGATCTATTAATTGGGAGTATAAATGCGAGAGATGATCTTCTATCTTGAGAGTAGTTAGAAATTTGCAAATAATCTAAGACTGTGTTATTCCATTATGGGACTAGACCATGGAGCAAATGATTGAAAACGAGACTGGAAGAATTCCAGAAGACGAGACACCCTTCTCAATCCCCGGACAAAATTATGCAAATATTTATTCAAGCCAAGAGTAGCGGATTTCAATTCAGATATCATAATATATCTCACAATCTCTTCTAACCTTTAACCTCTGGTCTAAATAACTTGAGGATTAGATTTCAGAATTTGTAAACAATATTTCACTTGAATCAAAGATTCGTCTTCCATCGCGATATAATCAAAGATTATAAAAATGCAAAATGATGTTTAGGTACTACTAATACGGATTTTAGCTGGATGGCATGGTTTTGGTTAAAGTTAATCAAAGAGCACAAGACATTATACACAAATTTAATCTGTCATGGATATGAGGTGTCAAGTGTCAAGAAGTAGAAGTGTTACTGTTGGCTTTGAATCCCTAGCGGAAAACAGTATGGAAATCCGATATTTGGTATGGGTTTTAATGCTTTGTATATAAATACATGTAAGACTCTGTTGTTGGCTAGGTTAGCTCATCTTTTAAAGGAATGTTCACAATATACATTATAAGCACTACGTCTACTGACACACAGCGTTCTCTTGTAGACGTAATTGTTGGACAACCCTCTTAATAAATCCCGACTTGTACATACTTATCGTTGAAGATGATGTGATGCAAGGTGTAATCTGATATTTTCAAGCCATAAATAAAATCCGACCTCACGTTTTGTCATTTGCAAATTAAGGATCCAGAGAAGAAGAAATGTGTACAGAATCAGAATCTGTTTGTGCAGAACTTTTTCAGAAAGAGTTTGGAATAAACTGTGTTGGTTCTGATCTGATGATGATATGGCGTGTAATGTTAAAGCAGAAGCTTATAAGAGGAATATAATGAGATAATCCCTCTTTGCATAAAACATTCAGGGCACATAATATAATAGAGAATAGGATGGAAGAAACTTTCTTATTAGTTATGTACTTGTCTTTCAGTGTATTCTTGCATAATATTTTGTTTTTTTAGGATGTGTGTGTACACATAAATTATTTCCTAAATCCAGATGTGATGTTTTTGGATATGATTATGATTTTATTACATCGGAATTAACCACAACCACCACCTACTGATTCTTTATCTTTCTTCTTTTTCTACTGTACGATTTCTTATTCAATAATATGTTTGAATGTTTAAAGAGTAGAGATGATAATAAGCGGTCAATGCCAATTTCCAATTGCCATCATTGCCAACTAGTAACACATAACCACACACTATTTATTAACATCAAATCATCAAGCAAGCACTAAACCGCCACGTTTCATTCCCTCCTTAAGCGTCTTAATTTTTTTCTGCATAAAAGAACTGTCGGGTCGAGTCTTTTGACTGACTGACTGAGTTACTTTAGCCTCAAGGAATAATAAATACAAAAAAAGTTAACACGCTCATTGTATCATCAACACTAGCTATGTATTCTATTATGCAAATTGTTTAGCAACGCAAGTAGTCACCTAGTGTACTTCTTCTTTTTTGCATCTTACAGATATATAATAGTGAATGTTATAGGTCCGCCTTAGTTTGCTGAAATTCTAAATTCCAGACATGAACTTAACATTATATCCAGCGTGTAGTATATAGGGTAATATTCAGCAAGAAAGGCCAAAGGATGAAGTATAACGTGGATGGAGACAGATGCAAAAAATAAGCATTTACTTAAAAGACCTTCGGGCTTAAATGCTTAAGTTACAAGATTCTTGACATCCAGAAACCCTTGGACTTAAAGAACTACCACCACTATACTACTACCAACCATTAGCAGCATTTCATGTATTCTGTCTCCTTTTTCTTAACTGATAGACAAATAATAAATTCATTTCTCAAAACTCAAAACAACTTAACCGGCATGATGACGTAACGTCATGTCAACTGTAATAAAATATATTTAATAAACAGTTCCATTTCTGACCATTTGCAAAATGTGCGATTCTTTGCCGGATAAGAATTTCAATACTCATTAATATCTGCTTTAAGCTTATCAAACTGATTACCAGAAACTTTCGGTTATAACCAGAAAAATCTGCTAGTGGTTTTTCAGCATTGTCATAAGCAATTTGTAAATACAGGCCCAACTCTAAAATCAAAGATGCACTCAATAATATATTCATTGTAAGCTATGCAGTTTCTGATAAGAGATTTGAGTAATTCGCATCCTTTCTGAGTTTATCACCATTTCTAGAAATGTCCAGTAATATCCAGAAAACTCTGAATATTTTGGTTTCCCTTTCATATTTAGTATCGTAAAATTGTGGTAAATATATAGTAAAAAGAAGAAGCCAAAGTATTGTGGAAGCTATATGTACACGTGTCCAGGTAGATGGTTTATTATTTGCAATTGGGCTGTATTTCCATTTTGAAATAGAGGTTGTCGTTGGCTTTGCTATTATTGAAACACACATTCGAGTATTGAACGAGTCTATATTTGCATAAAAGTCTGTTCTGTATATTTATAGTCGTGCATTTGTGTGTTTGTGTGTGTGTGTACTGTGTTATATAAATGGAATAAATATCTGCCTGGTTTTCTATAATATTATTTGCTATGTATGCTGTGTGCTGAATGTTAATCAATCAATAAAGGAATCGGTCTATCCAATCCAACTATTCACGCACATACTCCTTCGCCTTTCAAAAGACTTGTGTCATGCTCGTCTTATTAATCTTGAATTATTACATACTCTTCAGTACTTCCAGTCATTCAATAAATATTTCCATGTATTCTACAATTCAATTCCATTTTTAATTAAAAAGCTAACCTTCAATATATTTATGTATATTAATTACAGATTATTGCGGACAGTATGTTTTTAAAACATTGTAAATAATAATAAATATTTATGACTATTTGATCAACCCTTTGAATCTTTTAATAATTGCAATCTCGAGTACCTACTTTTCTCCTTGGGTTTGAGACCGTTTAATGTCATGCGATCGGTGGATGCAATAACGATAAATTCCATCTTCGTGTTCCTCTCTCCAAGTTTAATAATAATGCTCAAAGTTTTGTGCAAACAACTGCAGAAAATAAATAAATGTTGACCGATAGACCAGACCAAAGAGAAGACACGATTTCGGGACTGTTGGGAATTTGGGATCGAAAAAGCATCAGTGGTGGAAGGAGAAAGGATCGTACAATAAAACATAATAATTCATAATTTAGAAATAAATTTGCCAAAAAAGTTTCTAGCCTTTTATATTTCTGTCATTTGACAGTCCAATCTTTTTTTGGATAATATTCCTTGGTGAATTACGAGCCATTAAAAATTAAAAACTTGTTATTTTTTCTTACATCCCTTGTACATGTGTGTCTGCTTATAGTAATATTTTATAAATACACTACAACGTTACAATTCCAATGTTTATAATGGACGAGATAAGTTTAAATAATAAATAAAATATTCCACCTCTGAAATCCAACCTGCCATTCATTTCCCCTTCTTTATACTTCCATTTCCAGTCGATCCTTGGGTAAATTATTCAGAATGTGACATGTCATTTCTCCATATAGCAAAATAAGACCATAAAGGAGAGAACGACGATCCAATTCTACAATCCTACCTGTCACATTGAAAATATCAAAGTACTCGACCACCTGGTCATCTAGTCACGAGTCTCCCACAAGACATGGACAAAACCACAGGACAATCAGTATAAAATAATATTTCAATATATATTTATATCATGAGCATATAGCCAGGGTTCTAAACTCTAGGATTTGTAACAAATATCTATAAAATTGTACTGTAATAAAACACGCTGTCCAAGAACCTTGGTACATGGACTAATAAGAAATTATAGTTTATACCTCCGACTGATTTTGATTAGCCAATTCCTCGATTCCCAAGAATTCAAATGGTAGTAGCTAATAACCCTTGGGATTGTAATGAAGGAAGCAAATATATTATTCCATTATGGATTTAGATTGCTTTGGCCTTCTTGAAATTAGTTATATGAGTCATTTCAGAATCTGACTTTTAGATCGAGATAGCTTCTTCATTAAGACTAAGATGATGGAATGATAACTTGTAATTTATTAATGACAACCTTTTCCGGACCTTGCGAAATTGCAACATTTCCTCCTATGCCCTAATCAATCCAATTTTATGTTACATATATAATCATCGAAATCTGGAATATTTCCAAATAACAAAATTGATAGCAATAAGACACTCTATTTTTAAATTAACTAATTATTTTATAGAATTAAGTAGGATCGTGTTGTGGTTTACATTAGAGATGGAAAGTTTTCAAAATATAAAGTTAGATTGTTTAATTATAAAATTCTAGGAAAGAAGGTTGTATTGTACTCGGAATAACAAAAGGGTTTATAAAAAAACATGGAAAAATACAGAAAAGTATTTGGGCTTGAAACCACCACAACTGGCTACCACGATAAAAGAGTTGACTATCCTGCTTAACTACAACATTCAACGTGTTAACCTTTGCTGGATCTAGCTTTTAGCTGTACGTGACGAAAAATCCAATTTGATAACGGAATAAAATAAACCAATAGTACTGAAAAGTATTGGATATTTTGGAAAGATATTAGGCTATTTTGGGACTCCGGAAATCCATAATGATACCCACAAAATACACATTTAGACTTTATGAGCTCTTTACTATCTTTACGTGATGCTGAAAAAGCAAATCCATATGGAACAATTGAATATAAAAAGATTTTAAAAATAACACACTATGACCCACATAATTATAACAAAAATATTCAATTTGAACTCCTATTAAATTCCAGATTATTCAAGCAAGTAGCAAAAAAGGTTTGCCATCAACTGCAATCAGTTGCAAACCGTTTAAACCTGACATCAAGTTATCATGCAGTAGGCAAACAAATTAAGTTTTTTTTCTCTAATTTATTACTGACCACACTGATTTTTTTTGTCTCAAGGGCAAATGTTAATAAACCGATAAATTACCAACCAATAATCAACCTGTCATCATATCATAATTACAAATTGCAAAATCGTCCCATTCATGCTGTATAAAATCAAGCCTTCAGACTGGAAAAAAATGCGAATGCAATTTCAGATTTGGTAATGTTTGTGGAAGACTTGTTATTGGTTTTTATATCTTTTTCTGCATTATTTGACCACCAAATGGCTAAAATAATTCATAACCGTTTCATACATAATAAGTTGGATGCCGTTCTGATTTTTTTGCAAATGTGCAATGCAAGCATAACTGGAGACTCATTCACACAAGACAAGAGAATTTTTTTATTAGAACTACAATTTTAACAGTTAATTGGTATGAAAAATCACGATGAAGAGCTCTTGAGACTTAAGCGTTTAAGACTTGAGAAGAAGAAAAATCATCAAAAGTAATCAAATTAAATCATGAATCATTCTTGCTCAATTCTGAATTCCAAATGTAAAAAAATAACTTTTAAGGTCTGTTCAAAAACGAATGAAGCATGAAAATTTCTATCTAAGCTGACTAATACCAAACTCTAGAGATTATTTTTACACGTGAATTTACGAACCTTTGGAAGAGGATTCTGGAGAGTAGCTTTTAGCATGGGTGTTAATGTAAAGTGATGGTGGTTCGTGTTAATTATGAATGACAGGAAATTTATGGTATGCAAATGAATGCAAATGAATGCAAATTTCAACGGTCGTCTGAAAACCTCTTTCGTACACCAAAAAAATCCAAACTTTTAAAGCCCTTAACCCTCATCATTAAACTCAGAGAAGCTCATCAACTTTGACCTCGGTCCATCGATGGAATTGGTTCAGTGAATAACATTTCAATTTAAAAAATAGCAATTAAGATAAGAGCAATTAAACATTTAACTGTTTTAGAAAAGGAAAGTAATTAAAAGTCTTTGAAAAGGTCAACATACTTACATATTAAGTAATTTAGAGTGGAATTAAAAGTTTCATTACAGCATATTAACATTAAAACGCAGATTGGGCAATTACATCCCTCTTTCAAAATTTTGATTAATCTTCATTCAGTTATATGGACTTGAAATTTGATGATATCATCGGAATTTAATCAAGCTTGTGGTATGTATTTGAATTTTTGCCGAATTCGGTGTAAAAAAAATGCCCTGGTGGTTGTTTTCTAATTCAGATAAATCCTATATACATATATATATCTGTCGCCTTTTTGTTCTGATAATAATTTAAGGCTTTTTATACGTTTTGTACATGGACGTTGAGGGTGGCATGTGAATTATTATTATGCCGGTAATAAAAAGAGCTGGAGGACTATGTCGGTTTTCCCTCGAGGTTTTGCACCGCACCACACGTCAATCATTTAATCGATAATCTAGCTTTCCTCCTTCCTAAAAACTAACTCTATTAACTTATAATTCCACCCCAAATTATATGAAATAAAAGAAGGGACTACAAACTGCATAGCAGCTAGACAAATTCTTATATAAATGTGGGAAGGTAGGAGGCAAATGAGTAATTAAAACGATAATCATATATTAATAACTAGAGCAAGTTGGTTAAATTTTTTATATATTTTTTTTTGTAATGTTAAGGAATTCGAAAGTGTATTTTTTTAAAAGAGGAGTTGGCGAATAGGACAAAGTCTATTATATTCTTGGGTATAAAAAATGTCTTATGTTATTAGAAGTTGTAAATGACAAAGGTCTGCTTTCAGTTATTTGGCCGGAGTCCTGCTTCTGCTGGAGTCTTGTTGAATTCAAGACTCAAGTGGGCATTCTGCCCATTTATACAATCGGGACTAACACTTTAATAATACTTCTCTATTATATTACACAGCCTTTTATATATATTTGTACTTAGGTTACTATATATAAATTCTTTTGTATGTGTATACACAAATTCTCTATAGGAAAAGTGGAAGAGGAATTAATCGATAAAATAGGACTAAAACTTTGTCCACGTTTGCAGTGTTAAATCACAAGAAATCATCATCATTTTCATATGCGACGAAAATGAAAGCAAAGGAAAAGTTCTCGGACTTGACTTGAAAATATATAATATAAAACTTTTTCGCAAATGTTAATTTATCATGAAAGAAGAAGAATTTAAAAGCCTATCCAACTTTTAAAACTTGTCACTTTATTACTTACAAAAATAATTTGTAAACCGTGAACTGCATTGGAAAAGTCACATTGACATGTGGGCTATCGCTATCGGTAAAATAAATAAAAAAAATACTAAAAATGTGCGCAAAGGCAAAGCCGGTTGGGTCAAAAACTCAAATACTCGAGATATGCCATGAGGATATGCAATGCCGAATAAATGTTATGCGAATATATATAAAAAAAAAAATAAAACCCACATGCCAAATCTGGACAGAGTTAGAACCTTTTTTTGAATGTGTGCTGTAACTGTATGCCTTTTTAAAATGTTCCATTAACTATTCAACTTTTACTATTATATGAACTACTGTTACAACAAAACAAGTCTGAATTTCTAAAAGGAGTTAATAAAGGATTGAATGTCCCATATAAGTACATATGTGATATAAAATATGGACAATCCCGGCTTTCCCAACTAACTCTTCTATCATCATCATATGTCGGCACTGTGTCCACAGTCCAGAATGACTCGAAATTGGCATTATCCACTTGAAGCTTAATCCATACATTAAATTCATACATTCCATTTAGTACTAAACCATTTAAAAGGATTGAAACCCTTTGTCGAGTGCTCATCGTTATTGTAAATGTCTGTCACTTGAGCCTCTCTGTCTAAAGTCCACTAATTCCATATGGACTCATCAAACACAACCATCATAATTTATTAGTACTAAATGCAATCTTGCTACGTAATACGTTGACAAGTCTCAAGTGATATTTGAATTGAAATTAGATTCCTCACTTTACGATACTTAAGACTGAAAGTAGACCACAACTGGAAACCCAAAGATAAGTTTCAAAAAATAAAAGAACCACAAGTAATAGACTAACAAGTAATATAGTCAATTAGAATGTTATTAAATGAGTGCAAAACTAGAGAGAGATTGATCAAAATGTACACTCTGATATTAATAACAGTGTTAAAAATCAGCCAAGCTTACAACCTTATTTAATTTTAATAGTAATCCTTGATGAGGTTTAACTCCAGATAAAAAACATTTTTATCGCAAATAGTATAACAGCTTGAATAACAACATATTATATGCTTTTTAATAATACTCACGAGCAGTACCAGTTTCCACTGAGGGCAGTCTGGATTTCAAATAATGTATGATAATGCATAATATACATATTATCATTACAAAATATTTTATAATTCTTTTGCAGCCATACCAGTTTGGTTTGGATTATTTTTTTCCCGCAGCTATTGACGGTTCTTGAACCCTTCTGCATTCTACAGTGAGTACACACATGCAAGCTTTGAATGCTTTGAATGCTAAAATGCTTTATAGCTTTAAAAGCTACCTCATCATCATCACATAATCATCACGGTGATGATGAGGATGGCCAACATCCTTCCAAAATAATTTCCAGCCCCTCCGGCAAAAAGTCTGCACAGTTTACACTTGGAACAAATAACGAACCTACCTGACTAACCGACACCAAACGACAATACAACAATACTCAGCCCAGCCCTACTTAATCCTCAACAACAATACACACATTGTATAATAATCCAGACCCTACTAAACCTGAAACCTAAAACCAAGAGTCAGATTCTATTCAATATGAAATATTATTCTCCTTTACAAATTCTAAACATAAACGAATGCAAGTGAAAGTCCTGACCCTAGGCACCTGCCATCTAATAAAATAAGAGATAAGGGACGCGGGGCCCAAACCTTAGTTGATGAACTTTCATGAATGTCTGAGAAGCCTAGAGCCAATTAGCCAAGATAGAATGAACTAATTACTAACTACTCATCTAGAAAAAGAGCCCCAAAGTCCATTTATACATTTGGTCTCCGAATTTAAACATTTTGAACATTTAAAAAAGATAAATAAGGCTGATGAGAAAGATATGAAATGAGAGATTATGCGTAAAGTTCTTTGTCGGTCTCTAGTCTGTGTTATTCCATCATATTATTATTATTATATAGCCCCACACTACCATGTATTACTACTAGTAGTGGTATATGGACTATGAACTATATATACCTACTCCGAGTGAAAAGTAAGTCTTATGTTACAGGGGTAAGGTGGGGCATTCTTTCTACTTTTCAAGAGTGAAAGTCCCATACTTTCTAATACCTTTTAATGGAAAAGAGCTAAATGTCTAAAGCCTTTGAAGGTGTATAAATATGTTAAAAGACCCTTAGGGGTCAGGGTTTGGGTCAGTCGGCAGATGGTTTTAAAATAGTAATAAAAAGAGGTTTTAGTACTAACCTGGTAATCGGTGGACGCCATTTCCGTTGCTATCCCAACAACCCGCACAAGCCCACTTTGATCCACACGTGGAAATAAGCCAGAAAGAGGTCTGAGGAAGTTTCAGACTGGCAGATTCTACAGAGTCTAGAATAGCGAGAATATCCACGGAATAATATAAGGCCAGGCCCAGTCCCTCTGAAAAATAAAATTCAACCCGTCTCCCAAGTAAATGAACAACCCCTCGGCGTCCACCGACACTCCCGAATCAAACTTAATAGAAGTTAGAAGCAGTCACGTCGAATACCTCGAGGGCAGGATACCACCGCCTTTACAGAAAAACCAAACAGAACAACTGTACCCCTCGTACTCTCTGTATTAAAATCTCTCTATCTTTTGTTAAACTGGGCATTAAACAGGGTCGTACGTAGTCGGCAATACAAATCTAAGGGGTTGTTAAGCTTTTTAAACATATTTGTATACACGTCTTTGAAATACTGGGGAAATTCATGAATGACATGTCACGGTTGACTTGTACCCTGTTGGGCTACCCTTCTTGTCGTAATTGGTAGCTTAGATAGTAGCTATGCAGGGTTAATAAGTCGGAAGGTCTGCAGACTAGTGATGAATATTTGGCGAAAAAAGTTGGCAAAAAATAAAGTTGCTTCTGCTGCTTGTATCTCTAGAATGTGTTATGGAGTATGGCATTTTTACATTTTTTCTCTTACCTCTTCTCTGCTGCCCCCACTACTTTAATAAATGACAAGCAGTCTCTCGTATTTTTTAGGTGTATGCAAAACCCTTGAAATGTATGAAAACTCTGGAATGTCTGGAAATGGGCTTCGGTTTGTCCAGGGATCAAGATCTATGTTTTTTTGATGCTGTCAAAATTCTGTTTTGATGGATTTTTAGAATTTAACACAAAGTGCCTATTTTTAATATATGGATGCTTGGTCAAAAATTTGTTTATTTAAAATATATATATCCGATGTATAAAAACATGATTATTAGAACCCTGCGTTCATCGTTCATGTTCATCGCTGTAAAATGCTAAAATATGTCATTGTCTCCCTCGCGTCTATTTCTCTACAGCTTTTTACCCAAATGTAAAATCCGGTGAAAATATATCACAAGTAGTTTTCACCTTTTAGATTTGCATTTTTTTCACTTCTGTATATTTTACTCACTTTACGTTATTATGAAGTGACATTAAAACCGCTTCTACAAAACTCATACTTCATGCTTATTCATATTTCATATGAATACATTTATTACCTTTTCTGCAACAATATGAAAAGGTTCTACTACTATCCAAAACCCAACGTTTTTCAATCGCAATATTTCCATACAATTCCTTGCCAATTTTGATTTTAGTATTTTAACTCGCTTTATAAGGATTTATTATTCGTACACACGGTACACAAATATCTGAATGTTTTTGCAGGATTAAATTGTTAAATGATTTTAATCGAATTGAAACAGCAATACATTGTATCTGTGAAATCGAACTTGTAATAAATAAATCTGACTGCAATTGCTCAATTAGAATATTTAAATATCATGGATATTACCAAATTAACTTAAAATCAGTTTAAATGATGACATTGTTTTTGCAATAAAATGATAATATATAGAACACCTTGTATAAAATCTTTTCGCTAACTTTTTATCTGTTAAAATGCTTTCTATTAAATACACTAATGCTTTTCGGACTAATATTGGAACTCTCTAATATAATATTCTTGTATTATTATTATTAGGAAATGGAACTGAGAGGGCTTCAAGGAGGCATTATTATACAATCCATTCTATGATTTATTTCTATTGCCTGTCAAAACTATCTTTATCTTGCCTACTAAATTGCTCTATAAGAGTATATTGACATGGCTTTTATTATTACATGTCTTTGTACCGAGGACGAATTGTAGGAATAGTTTGTAAAGTATACCTGAGATGAGTTTCGTTTTAGATAGCACACCCGAGGTGGTTAGTGGTTATTATTGATCATAGAATATAAACTAATGTGTAAAGGCTTTGTAAAGAAGTTAGGATAATTTCCTCAAAGTAAATTCTGTAACGAGGTTATTTCTCATCTCTTTCGTATAGTTTCATATACTTTCATAACACCTGGAATTCTGTATCACTTTATTTTGTTATTAAATTAGTAACGATTTACGTATGATTTTATAGGTATTCCTATTTATCACATTTAAATAATACACAAAATAGAGAATTCAATTTAATCTATTCAAAAGGTAGTGGTGCATAATTAAGGCTTTAAAATATTGTTGATCAAAGGCTGTATAAATTCTGTTTGTGGATTAAAATCATTGTTTGATGAAAATGTCAGAATTTTCCGTTAAATAATAGAGTAATAAAAATATAAACGACAAGCAAATACAAGATAAGGGTTGGAATAGATAAGCTAACCTATATTATACTCAATTTCTATTTGAAAGTCTTATCAGTTGTATCTTTCTGTGATTTTAGTTGCATTGTGCATTAAACTGTTTTTTTTATTCTGCTTTAACTGAACCCACTGACCTAGTATTAACTGTTATAATTTATTTTGCTGAATAATGGACAGATGTTTAATTATTTCGAGATTATTTTGAAAGCAATAAAATATCTTAAAGCTACGATAATTTGTAATCCCACATCCGAATGCCTCGGTAATTATATTCATGCTAAATGGAGTGGTGTTGAATATTTGAATATTTGATAAAACATTGACGTATATTGGCAAATCCCACAATCAGTTATTTTGTACATAATTCATACTATGCAAAACTACGAACTACATACTTGCAAATTCAGATTAACAACTTCAAATTAAAATCAAAAGAAGGTTAGTTGTAGTAGAAAAAGCCATAAATGTTAGATAAGATTATTATGTAACAATTTTTACAAGTTTGTATTTCCAGAAGTGTATGCTCAAGAATAAATTGTTCTTGATTAGAATTAATTAGCGTCTGAATTTACTTGTTCTCCAGTCTGTTCGTCTATCGGTTTATATTATTGCTGGTTTAGCTAAAATCAAGATTTGAATAAATAAAGCGTGAAAGAGTTGAAAGAAATTAAAAAAGCAAATGCAGACATGCACTCTTTGTATTTATAAGTTCTCATTTGAAAACAGCAAGTAAAAAGTAAATGAAGTAAGCAGATATAATAATTATTGTAACATTTAATTTTGAATTTAACTAAAACCAAACATTCAACAGCAAAATCTTAAAAACGTAATTTTAATGGGTTAGTTAAAACAAACACTTTCAACATTCTTTCTCCTTTTTGCTTACTATTCAACGAACCCTGATCAAAGTCGTAACACAGCTATGAGATAATACAAATGCCTATACGTAAAAGTAAACATTCTATAATTTAATCTCAAGGATATTCTAGTAATTATCAAGTTTTTATTACTATTAAATACTATTCAATACATCATAGATAGATGTATGGGTTTGCAAAAAAACGCTAATATTTTAGCACAAACACGCAAAATTTCACACGAAAGCTCTAAATTCTTCTGTCCAGAGCTTCAGAACCTGTCTATGTCATTGCTATGCTATTCTACTTCTTTCTGTTATTATTGCATGGCCACAGAGAAGCGAAGAAAATGAAACCCCCATTGTTTTTATGAGCATTTAGTATTTTTCGGCTATATTTATTAAATATTGTAATACCACTTAAACGGGGAAACAAAAAGTAAAATTGTCTTTGTCTATTTATACTGGAATGAATCTATCCTTCTTTTGACAAGATAGAAGGTCTTACAAGTCATCTTAAATCATGAAATATGAAGATAAATATTTATTCAATCTACAATTTTGACATATAAACTTTCGGCCTGGTTGGATATTGGATTAAAAAAGTAAAGAGAGTTGAAACGGAAGTGAAAAGTCTAGAAAGTTTGTAGAGGGGAATAAGATTCCCTCTGGGGTCATAAGGTAAATAAGTAAGGTAATGACTCAAGTGCCTCGTCTATTTATTCGTCCTCATTAAATACTTCAAGCCAAGACTTGAAACCGTCAAGACCTGGAAAGAACAATGCCACGATGTAAGAAGAATACAGCAGCTTAAGAGTATATTTCTGATGATAGAGTCTCCCAAGAAAAACACTTAACCTTCAACCCTCCCATATGAACAAAAATTTATATGTACAAACTACAAGTCTAGAATCTACTTTAGTATTTAAGGCTAGTAGTAGGATTCCTACTACTACTACGAGTAGAAATTATCCCCAAAATAGATCCGAAAAAGCCGAAATCCGGGTATCAAGGCTTAAATAAAAGTCAGTCTTAGGCAAGGACTATTGCTTTCTTCTGGGGAAAGGCATGCAGTGGTGGTGTGGACTATTGGTGAATTTTCAGGGCCAAGTGTGTCCCTACACATTTCTACTACACCCATAGATATATTTTTCAGATATATTCCGACTCCAAGTGGAAAACTCGGAATTCGGGGCCTTTCACTACCATTTTGGAGTGCTCACTCTCTCATAATATCTGAACCTATATCATGATTGCAGATTCCAGCGGATTCCAGAATGTTCCAGAGTTAGTAGGGGAATTGTGCTGAAAGATCGGATCTCTGAGAGCAGTCCCTATCCCAAGGAAAGTACCGAAAGTACGAAGGACTTAATATCCGTGAGTTCAGTAATACCCCAACATGGCATCATCATGGGGGATAGGGAATCGATATTTTGTTCGTAAGGGCCTTCCCCAGTCGTGGGGGTATTTCCAATATACCTCTCTCTTCAGTCTCTCTCTCTCCTTTCTCCTAGTCTATGGAAGAAGAAGAAGTTGGTTTGCCAACAGAGTTTTTGTATAGTAGTTTGTAGCATGTAATAGAAAGTAGAAAATGTATAGAATGTAGAATGTAGTGAACCCAAGCTGGGTTAAAATGCCAAGGTCGCTTTTACTCAATGATAGATATCTCCGAGTTCCTTCTTCTGCCAAAAATGGCCAAATGGCCAACCAGTCTACTTTATTTATACCTTCCACTTAGCTATCTTACGCTACTATCTGATACTAAATAGTCCAGAAAATAGTTTTTCTAATTCTCCTAGAATGTGATGCAGTAAAAGTCTTTCTGCATAGACAACGTCTGTTCTCAGCCGTTTAATCCACAATCTTCTAGATATCGACCATCTAAAGTCGTTCAAGTTGTGTGGTTTTGGAACAGATATGCATTTATTTTATAGGATGTATGTAGTAGAGATAAGAAAAAAGTATCAGAATCAGAGTTAACGATTATATGTTATTGCACTTTTAAAGGACATTTTTTAGGGTAACTAACTTTACTTTTAAATTTACTATTTTAAATTGTATTTTTTTAAGATAAATATTAAAAGATAGATTTGCAATTCAGTTTAAAATAAGCTACACGATTCTTAAAATTATAAAACTTAACAAGCTTTAAAAAATAATAAACTGTAACTTTTAATAGCCAATTGTTTGCTATGTTATTTTCCCAATTGTTGGTTTTAATAAAATAAAAGTAGGCAAAATCCATTTGGTAATGAAGAGTAAAAGTTAAGCATACCCTGGACAGTCATTATGACACTATTGGTTTTTTAAGTGAGGAAATTGGCTTAAAACCCGGCATTTTTATTACCTTTGAGACGTTCAGTGTTTGAATGAGACATTTATTAAACGGCAATGAGTCTATTGTACTTAATGTTCTTACATTGGTATTTTCGGATATCATTATTATGATTACATTGTAGTGTTCTATTTGATTAGATTGTATTTTTTAATGTAGTTATCTCTCCTCCGTCTAGTTTTCTAGGATTTTAGGCTTGTACTTTCGTATGTAATTTTGTAGTCTTTCTGTTGTTATTCTAGGATGTAACAATCTGATTATGACATGTCCTGCCAAACCAAGTGAGCCGAGCCAAACCACCAACTTGCTTTAGGTTGACAAGCAAAAAGTAATTGTGACTATGACACGTTTGGATCTCCAGTCTCCAGAAGACGAAGCATACAAACTGGCTACGTGCTTAATTTGATTACATTTTTCTATGCTATTAAGCCCTTTATAAAAATATTTGCAAAGTCATCTTAAAATATCCTCATATATTTAAGAAGAACAGAAAATAAATTTCCCCTGTTTTGTTCAATTTGAGACCGAGAGTCAAAATTTCGAAGGTAGTAGTTTACAGTTTGTATAAATATAATATTCGTAGATTTTTTTAAACAATTTTTCTAGAGGTTGGATGAACATGAGGGAAATGAGATTCCAGAATTCTGGAATTCTATTTGGTAAGAGAAAGTCGAGATAATTTTCAATTTCGATTTATGCCAAAGACACACACTTGGTCTGTATGTATAAAAAGCTAGAGATGTGCCGGTGTGGTAATAAGATGTGCTCACTCCGAACCGACGAGGGGACAAAATACGAGTCATTTTCAGAACCTCAATTCCAGATAACATGGTCTTCTCTAATGGCCACATTTTTCTTCCACCTCCGTCACTACGGGAATAAGGAATAGAAGAGATGACTTTGTCTCTTGTTCAAGAAAAAACGAGTCCCATCCACATCCGCCACCACCACCGGAGTTTCCAGTACCGCTTCCTCAAGATTCTTTGAAGCCAGCGACGGAACCAGGGTTTGCCAAATATCAAGCAAAATCCATTTTTCTATTCCTAATATAAACTGTTAAACCTAGAAATTTGGTCCTAGATAATTGAATGGTAAAATCGATCTGTTTTTTTGAAAACAAGCCGTAATGCAGTCAGCAAAAACTCAATACCCTGCGTTAAACTAAATTTTAGTAACTTTAGATTGTTATGTATAATAGTTAAAATGTAGTTTAAATTAAATTTTTATAGGTTATATACTTCCTATATAAGAACAAACTTGGAACTTCATGTTAATGCTTATTTAAGAATACGAACCTTGCCTAGACGTCTTGGAAGTCAACTTTCCTACTTTTCAGGATGAAATTCAATTATTCATCTCATAGTTTCTCGACTTTTTCTCAACCACCATCAGCATTAGTATAGGAAGCGAGTGATACCCGCATAAAAACTATAACAAGGTTCCATTCCGTAAAGAACAAACAGGGGCCAATTTTTTACCTTTATTTTTCTACGGGAGATAAAAGGTGAGCTTTAAGATGTAACAAGACGATTACACTGGAGTTAAGTGCTTTTGAAAATTGTGCGTCATAGATATTCTGTTATTATTTATTTAAACTTTAAAAGTATAAACGGTCTAGCCTTTGTAATTGTTTGTAGTAGTAGGCCATTTATTTCTAGAAGCTAGCTAAAGCCATTTAAAACTAAATCTTATTATAAAGCTCAATATCGTATACGGAGACGTACAGCTAAAGTTTTTATAAAAGAGATAGAAAAGCCAGAAAGTGATCGACACATAAAGGCAAGCCTTTGGTTTATTTATTCCTTTCAATTAAACTCAACATTTGGTCGATGTATCGATATAAAATATTCATCGACGTCTCCTCTTATCCTTAAGCACATTCGAGTTTCAAGTCCTCGAGTGATTCAATACATTTCAAGAAGGATAAAGGGATAAGCTCCCTATATATAAGATCAACGCTTTAGTTACACATTACAACTTATTTATTCCTTATCCTTATATATAAAATGTTTGTCGCTTATCTATCTAAAAGGCTGTCGTAATTTGAACAGAGAGATACGGATCAGTTTGTCTATATTCTAAACCATCAACCGTACGCAGTTTGTTTAGTCAAAGTGTGGAATAGTACCCGGTTGGGGCTATACACCAACTATGTTATAGTTTAAAATCTCAATTATTTACTCGTTTATCAATCTAACAGATTTCGGTACCGTCTAATTGAAAGGACTGAACTTGATTGTCCAGAAGCTCTTTTGAGATTTTACAGAACATCAAAAAAATTCCAACTTGGTTTGTACCATGAGAAAGAAGAAACATAATGAACGATCAAATTATTTTGGTCAGAAATTATCTATTCTATTTTCGAGTACAAGATTTATGAAGGTTCCCGAATAGGGGCCTGTCAGTTACTGTATTTGTGAATACTTTGTCCGTAGCTAGGCGTTTTATTTCCAAAAGAGTTGACAAATCATTAAAATCCTCTTTGTCTCACTTTCCATTTGAAAGAAATAGCTTCCTATTGTATTTACTGTGAACACTCCGAACCAAAGTTGCTCGATGATGATGACGAGGGTTCTTCTTTACTAAACAACTACACTACTACTAAAAAGTATATCTATACTACTTTCTCGGGCTTCATTTCAGTTGTTGCTATTCCTCAATCCTACTTCTTTGTTACTGCTCTAGCACTCTACTAGACAACACAACTCGAGACTCTGTTTATTTGCTCAAGGATTTCAAAGGAAACTTGGAGGCTAGGCAAACACCAAACGAAACTACTTTCTCCAATGGAACTAAATCTGTTGGTTAGTTCTATTGATGGCTCAAAATTCGACCATTATAAGCAATTTCTAACCCCTAGAATTCTACAATACGCTAGTTTAAGCTTTAATACAAAATTCTTAGGACGATTTAAAATATCCTAAAAACGTTTTAACTAATCACAATTAGAATTTATGTTTAATAAATTATGTATGCTATTATTTTTAGAAGAATATTTATTTAGAAGTTGAGTTAATAATGAGATTTCCAAACGCTTCAGTAGGTTCTGTAGCATAGGAATGAGATTTTGGAGCACAAAGTACAGTAACGAGAGAGTTTCAACGTCAACCCTATAAAGTTTCTTTTGTACAGGAAATCGAGAAAGGATGTAGGTTACTAAACATACTTGCACTTACTTATTCACCTATTCCCAAACAATAAGAGTTCATTATGGCCCGGTCAAACCAAAAAGCCCGATCAGGTATAAGAAAAACCCAGTGGACGAATACTCGTTATAAACCATGTATAGATGTATGTAGTTTAGGAGTTTGATGTTGAAAACTACGAGTCAAAGTCCCATTTGGTGGGATAAACGTTAGAGTTTGGTCGTAAAGTTGAGAATAAAGCAGATTTTTATGTGAGGATAAGGCCCTAATAAAAAAAAGTCCGAATCGGTTGGAATATGAGACAGTTGGAGACATTGTCTTATATTATATCGTGAATGAAGTTTCAGGACGGAAATCCCCTCTCCTGGTTTTGAGGGACATTTCGCCAACTTTTAGAACCAGATTTGGTGGTCGAATACTTATAAAAGAGATATAGATATCGGGTGCATAAACCCTCCCTTTGACTTACTGACAGTCATAATGGACACGATGACGAGGATAGTCGGTGAAAGTTGCTTTGTCCTTGTATTTCTCCTCAGGGTTCCCCTGAGACCAACTTTTCGCCCAAAAATAAAATTTGCTTTTTCTATGGTTCTGTACATTTAAATGCTGCCACAGTTGAAAGAAGAGTCAATCCTAACTAACATCACTCAACACTAAACTAGGTCTGAAAAACCAACCCGGTATTGACAAAGCTTATGATATTTTTTATTCGTAGATTCAGCCAATGCAACTAAAAGGTTTTTTTTTGTAAAAGTGTTGGATTTCAATTGACAAATCAGATCTTTGCATACGCCAAATATTTCTTTACCTTTTTGGAATCAATAACTTGGGATTTATTTCTGAATCTATTGATAGTATCTACTACAACTTGATATCCATTAGGTGACCAAGAACGAACTGCATTGTGTCTTTGTTGGACATATTTCATATTGAATTCCATTTTGAGCCTTTGCTTTGATAAATTGATGTTCTATGCATTTTATAATATTTTACATGACTGCAAATCCTAATATTAATCCATGAAGGTTTAGAAAATCAAGGGTTTTGATTGAGAAATTATTAAATGATTTTTGTGATTAGACTTTGCTGCAGGTAAATAACTTGACATTTCATTAAATACAGATAATTTCTGGATAATATAAAAATGGTGCAAAAAATAACCAATTCAATATGAAAAGATTAACAAACTCCGTTGCTTTACAACATTGTGGATGATAAATCTAAGCTGACGGAATGAATTCCAAAGTCTTCACATAAAATAAACATAAATTCGGAATCAGATTATTATCAGTATACATACAAAGATGTCCTGTCTTGCAGATCCACTCCATCATCAATGGACAGTAGTGTCTGAAAATTGAAATAAGTTTGAATTACATGTCAAAAAACGATAAGAATATTAGCTGACTACAAAAAAGTGTTATTATCAACATGAAAAGTTTACCATAAAGACAAAGAATAGGGAACAGGCAGAAAGAATATGCCAACAGTCGTGATGGTCGTAGAATCCATAAGACGTTGCCCAAATGCAGTCTTCATTTGACATCCTAGATTGGGCCGGGGACTGACTCCATTCTGTGACATGATGCATAAAGTACTGAACGGCCGGGATACCAAAACCAAAAGCCAACGCCAGGTATACAAACATCTGCAAGGATTTGTAGTGAATCGCAAACTCTCCCCAAACCCACTGTAAAAATTACAGATACATATTAGTATTTTTAACATTCCAAAATCCCAAACCGGTCCCAAGAATTTTTGATTTTATTTAAATGCATTGGTATATAATGTATAAATTGTTTTTCAAACCTTCAACAGCAAATAGTAGGTAAAATAAATTGTGAGGTGGCTGATCAAAAATTGAAGAATGTAATTTGCATAGTCAGTCGAGAAGGATTGGTAGATTAGAAAGAGATTCAAAATGACGACGATAGTAACAAATAAAAGCCGTTCACACATTATCTTCCTGTATTGCATAAGCTGTTCTGTTGGACCCTTAAACTTCCAGCACGCTGGTAGAATGCATAGAAACACTGGAATGTCCTTTCGATATGTCACAGGCCGAACGATTTCTGGAAAATTTAATCGTGGTTTTTATATTTGATGTTGTAGTGGGTTTCAAAAATCCCAAACCTCTGCAATTTTCTCTGAGCGGTATTAGTAATTCTAAGAAAAAAATCTTAAACTTTGTACCTTCAATTTCAATTTCAACTCCAAGATAAAGTTTGTAACAAGCATATCTCGCGACGATGGATATTTGAAAAACAGCTACCACGCAGCGCAATATGAAGAATGCCGTGTTCCATTCAAAGGTCTCGAAAGTCAGCCCTAATGCTGATACCAATGAAAACAAGGCCAGTATCAGAAAGCTCACAGATCTAAACAAAATTATAGATAAAGTTCAAATTAGTTATAAATTATGGTGTTTTTGACAGTTAATTACACCAGCTTTACTTACATGCTTAGGTGTCGCGGGTGTCGAAATTCAACGATTTTCAATATAATCATTACCGATATCATATACATGTAGAACGTATCTAATAAGAATGAATGTATAATTTAAACAGCATATATTTTGTTATTCAATGTATCAAACGTTCCGTACCATATTGAAACGAGGTAACGTTTGGGCAAAAATGATAAGCTGAACTCATCAATCCCGTCATGATCAGAGCAACTCCTAGCGCAAAATACAATCCTGAATGGAATCGGATTCCTTTCTCTAGGAAATATCAGAGTAATTAGTTAAATTATAACAAATAAAGATCATATTTAGTCTTTTTGTTAGCTTGCCTCGTCTGTCATAATCTGTAACTTCCTTGCGCTCAATTTTTCTCTTGCCAAATGTAATAGCTATGAAACCAGCTCCAAAAACCATGTAAGGAGTGTTGGACCAAAGATGGTTAAAATCCTTGAAATACCAGTAGGGATGGGCACATAGGCTATTGTAGAAACACTGGTCTTCTTCTCCCGTCGTCCCCACCACCTATTCAAAAAATTTAATTTATAATCAAAAACCACATATTTACATCTGGTGAGATTTATTTAATTTACCATGATATTATAGATGGTTCGTTGAAACACGGGAATGGAAAAGAAAATTGATATGATTACAATATTTACCAAGTAGTACATGCTCTTAAACTTGTATTTGTTTTTGCGTGTTGTCTTGTTATTGGCATCATAATCGTGGTCACCCTCATCTCTACTTCTCCTACAATTTCTAGAAAATTCTTGCATGGTAAAAACCTCAATGTTATCAGCTGCTCTGCCTGCTCTATTAGCTACTTCTCTGTAATTGTAGAATTTAGTAATTTGTTATAATTATTTTGTTTAATTACTGATAAATGAGGTCTTACTGTTTACAAGTGAACCAAAATGATGTGAGGTAAACTGCTGCAGTAGCAAGTACCAGAAGTAAGCTCAAAGCAGGAGGCAAGAGTATGGCCAAAACAAAGTCCCATGTTTCTAATGACATGACAATCCCGTTTGCTATTTCTAGTTGTACGTTTTTAATACGCGGGGTTAGAGTTGAAGAACGCTTGGAAAAATTCCCGCAAGCCATGTCATCGTCCATTACAACTAGTTTTACATAAAACCCTTTTTCCTCTCCGGTGTTCTAAAAGAAGAATATTTTTTAGTGATCAGAATTAATCATGAAAGTAAAATTCAGAAACATTACCTGGACTGTTATTGCTCCCTTAGTTGCTACTGTTTGCCACTTGCTTTGATATCTGACGTTATTTTGTTGATCTCGAACAGGGCACTATTATAGCAAATAATATTAATTACTGGTAACAACTATAGCTTATCACATTTATACTAAAACGCAAAATTTATTTTTACATACGTCATCATGCTGAATTGCCAAAATCATACAAAAGTCATTGTCTGATTGAACCTTTACTACAGCCCGGTCGGATGTCGAAGAGTTCTTAAACTCGAAATAAAAGAATTCAGGAGTGCTTGGAGAAACTCTAAGATTATACTTCTGGTCAGGTCTAAATCAAAAATATATTTTAGCTAAATAAATTCCTTATTATAATAATAAAATGTTGAGGTTTTGTTACAAAACTTACTCCAAAAGGAGATGGTAAGGCTGCAAAACCATTGTAAGATTAAATGCAACGTTTGTAGGGCTGCCCGTTGACACGCGAACCAAAATCTCCTCGTGGTTCGATAATCGTCTCTGATTACACAGAGTTCGAGATGCATACGTGTAATTTACACTATTAAAATACCAGATTTAAAAAACAGTTACTTTCAATTGAATTATTTCAAATGATTTGTTAAATATTAGAATTATAAAATAAGTTACGCTTTTTGCATGTTGTTTTTGTCCGAATTGAATGGCAATTCGAGAAGAATGACTTCATGTGTCTGAATTACGGAAACGTACAGAGGGTATTTCCAGGTCACATTTTCATTAGTAGTTAGCTCCACTCGGATCTTGTCTCTCTACATAAATTAAATTAGAAAAATAGTTTGATTTGGGATTTTATAGTGCGACTTAATCGAAATTAACAGGTTTTAAAAATGACTTATAAATGGGAATCTGTGATTTTGTGGGATCAAATTGGTTCTAATGAACAGCTTATTTCGAAAGCGAATAGTTAGTGTTGGTCACATAAAAATAAATATGTTTAAATATTTTTTTCTCACGCCAGGATTGAAACAGCTCAAAGCATCTATATCAAATCGGTATATTAATTCCGTTGATCGGTTCACAACATTTTCGTATTCTTTGTTAAATTGACCAATGATATCATTTGGTCTGGAGTAACAGTAGGATTGTTTCAACTGGCTAAAAACCAATATTATTATGATCACCATGAACTTCATACTGCTTCATTAAGTTTAAAATCCCTATTTATGGACACAAGTATCTTAAATTTAACTTAATTATAATATAAATACGATTTTGCACGTTTTTACGCTATTTTATTCAAATGTTTAAAATATTCAAAACCATGCAATCCACATAGGTATTTGACAAAATAACAAAGACAAGTCACTCAACGTTGATGTTCTTATTTCTGAACATTAACTGACTCCAAACTTTATCATGTTTTAATTTATATAGACTTTAATTTAAATTATATTATGTTCATGAGCTACAAAAGGCATACATTTTAAACCAGAGACGTAAATAAAATCATAAAAATTCTTTGAGACAAGTCTGAAGTCTTGAAATCGGATATTGTCATTAGAATTATCAGCTAACAAGGGAGATAAGGGAATCGACAATTCAGGAATGGCTTGAATTTTTTTTAGCATATTCTGCTACTTATAAAAACATTATGGTGAAAATATTAGCGG